>PVJX010001650.1:0-59560 GCA_004027295.1 Dolichotis patagonum
CACCTAAGTGCCCATCAAGTGAGGAATGGATTAAAAAGTTGTGGTATTTTTATACAGTGGAGTACTACTCAGCTATAAAGAATGATCACATTGAGATATTTATAAATAAATGGACATGACATGAAACCATACTCATATGCAAAATAAACCAAACACACATGTGTAAATACCGTATAGTCTCCCTAGTATGAGAGTTGGCAAGAGTATATAAGATTTTATAGTAATCATGATTCCCCATTTCATTGCTTTGAAGCCTTTCAATGTTTTCATTCATCAGTTGGAATGGTTTTAATCTGTTTTGTTTGACTTTATTATGCATGATGGTATGAACAGCAGTTTTGAAGAAAACAAAACATTATGGCAGCCATTGCTGATTTAATATTGTCTTCCTTAGAAGTCTTACCATGCTTCTATTCTGCTGTTACCATCGGTTCAATCATGTTGTGTCTTATTGGGATTTTAATATATGTGATAGTATAAACAAATCTTTTTATTCAAAATGAGATATTATAGTAGCCATTGATCATGGTTATTCGGTTCAGAATGTCCTGTAATTCTTTCATTCTCTTGAATGGTTTTATACTATTGTGTTATGTTTGATATTATTGTATCTGAAACTATGCTCAACTATAGCAGAGAAAGAGATATTTTGACAGCTACTGTTAATGCCCAGTTGTCTTATTGTAAAGTGTTGTGTTGCTTATGTTGTTCTGTTCTGATCTGCTTTGTTCTGCCCTCTTTTGTTTTATTCTCTTTAAAATAAAAAAAGTAATAAGAACTGTAGAAGTAATAAAACCCAAAATGCATAATTGCTACTGTAAAAGAGAGAGCAAAAGAAAGTGCTGTAAGGTATATAACTGCATGTATGTTTAAGTGTGGAAGATAGATGACCATACTACTGTTTTTGTTAGATTGTTGAGCAAAACTGTTAATAGTCTCACTGTTTGAATGTTTACTTTGTATGCTTTAATTTTGTAACTTGAACAAATGTTTCCAAGATGGCAGTATGTAATTTATCAACTAGTAATTTCTTAGTGGTTTTTTTTTTGTTGTTGTTGTTGTTGTTTTGTTTTTTTCCTTTGGAATTCTGTATTGTTGCTACCCTTTTTACTGTTTTGTTTGGTTGGTTTTTTTTTTCTTTCTAAATAAAATTTAAAAAAAAAGCAAAGAAAAAAACTCAGATTCAACAATGAGGAATAAAAAGGGTCAAATTATCATAGATCCTATGGAAATTCAGAAGATCGTCAATACTTACTTCTAACGTCTCTACTCATATAGACTGGAAAACACGGAAGAAATGGACATATTCCTAGAACTACATGAATTATCAAAGCTGGATCAAGAAGATACAAAATCTGAACAACTCAATATCAGTTAATGAAACTGAAAAATAGATAAAACTTTATCAACAAAGAAAAGCCAAGGTTGTGATGGATTCATTATTAAATTCTGCAAGAAATTTAGAGATTTAATGCCAATACTCCTCCAACTCTAATGAAATTGAAAAGGAAGAAATTCTCCCTAACTCAGTTTTAGAGGAATTATTAC
Source organism: Dolichotis patagonum (assembly GCA_004027295.1). Lineage (NCBI taxonomy): Eukaryota > Metazoa > Chordata > Mammalia > Rodentia > Caviidae > Dolichotis > Dolichotis patagonum. The sequence continues at coordinate 1,549 of PVJX010001650.1, forward strand.
TCTGATAAGTAAACCAGATAAAGATCCAACCAAAAAAAGAACTATATACAGGTCAATCTCTTTACCGAACATAGAAGTGCCAACAACTGAGAAATGGATAAAAAAAGATGTGATATTTTATGCAATGGAATACTACTCAGTTATGAAGGACCAACTCAAGGCTTTCATAAGTAAATGGATTCAACTTGAGAACATACTCATAAGAAAAATCAGACTCTCATGTGTCAACATTGCATTGTCTCCCTAGTGTAAAAACCATTAAAGAGTAAATAAGATCCAAAATGTACAACAGATATTGTGAAAGTGAAAGGATAGGAAACTGTTCAAAGTAAAGATCAACTGGGGTGGGAAAAGAAAAAAAGAAAGAAGGGGAAATATCATACTACTAATCTCTTTTAGAGGTAGATAATCTTACCACTAGTTAGTTTTAGCTCATAAAAAACAATGATTTGTACTTTAATTGCTTGAGCATTTTTTCATATCTTACAATATGAGCAACTACTTTTAAGATAACAATGTGCAATGTATTAACCATTGTTAATCTACTATTATTTTGTCTTAAAATTTTGTATCATCATTCTTATTCTTTTTTCATTAAATAAATAAATAGATAGATAAATAAATGTAATGGGTTCCTACAGTTTATATTTGTCTATAATGGTGTCCAAATATTAGCACTTCACTGAGACATTGAAGAAACCTCTATCCTTTGATAGCTCATACTCTCTGAAGAGCTTTAAATATTACAGACATTTCTTTCTTATTAATTAACTAAAAACTGATTTCAGTTTTGCCTTTTATATATTAATTATGGGTCATACTCCAACTAATAGATTTTTCAAGAATAAGACTTTTTTTTTCTTCAAGTTTCAATATTTAAGCCAGACATGGGCCTTTACATCTCTCAATTTCAGGGATTTCTTAGTATTCTATTCCTCTATTTTTACTTGTATTTCCCTTACAAAACCATAGTTACTTACATTACTTTTTATAATCTTTTGGTGTTTTATGTTGCTTGAGGGTTTTATTTTTATGTTATTTATGGTCTCATCCCAAAATGTAAGCTACTGAATTTTTCTGGAACAATGAATATCTGTATGCAGCTCTTTTTCCAATGGGTATAATTTACATGGAACAAATTTTTTTCTAAATATTCAATTTATATTGACAAAATGTCACATTTATGTAACTATCATCCTGTGACAGCTTGTTAAAGTACAAATTTCTAGACCACATTCTCAGAATTTCTGTTTGTTTCTAGAGATCTAGTGTGGGTCCCAAGTATTTTTATATCCACCAAGTTCCCAGGTAATGCTCAGGTTGGTGACTTGAGACCACCATTCAAAATTTACCACTCATAGACACTTTTATTGTCCCACTAGAGCCCTTTCTTCTCATGTATGTCAAACACTGTGCATCCACTCCTCCAGATCCTTCCTGGTTTCTATTGCTATACTTTAGTCTGTTCTTACAGATGAAATGAAAATTCACTACTGTGTCTTCTTTCACGCAGAAGACACTATTGAATGAAAATTCACTATTGTGTCTTCTTTCACTTCTTTCACTCACATCACTAATGTAATGTAAGTTGTTACATTACCCTTTTTATTGTTTTATTAATATACAAAATAACACACATAATGTATCATTATGGTAAATGTATACATATGTATACACCTGCAGTACCATCCCCATAACCAAGGAGATGTAGAAGGTCACTTATTCACCTCCAAAATTATTTTTGCATTGTCTGTACATTTTTTGTTTATGTAATAAGAATATGTAAGTGATACATATTTTCTTCATTTATTTTGAGGCACACAATATCATATTGTTAGCTATAGGCACTACACTGTAGAGAAGATCTCTAGAACTTGTTTATCTTCATGACACCAACTTTATATACATTGAAAATCTTTCTCTTTTCCCTCTCTCCGATCCTCTGGTAGCTACTATTTTATTTGCTGTTTTCATGGTTTTGACTATTTCAGATTTCCAATACAGTGGAATCACACACAGTTTTTCTTTCTGTGACTAGCTTGCTGCACTCAACATAATATCTTCTGGGTTCATCTATGTTGATGCTGATAACAAGATTTTTTTCTTTTCTAAGGCTCTGTGATATTCCATTGTAGTTGGATACCACACTTTCTTTATCCTTTGACCCATTAATGACATTTAGATTGAGAAGTTGTTTCAGAGACACAGAGTGAGAAAATTGTAACATGCCATTACTGACTTCGAAAACGGGGAGGAAATGACGATCCAAGAAGTGTGGTAGTTTATAGAAATTGGGACTGGCCTCCAGTTAGCCCTGAAAAAAACAGATACCTCAGTCCTACAACTTCAGGGAGAAACATCCTTCCCTAGAATCTCCAACAGGATTCCAGACACATTTTTGACCTACAGAAATTTATAATAATGTTTGCCTTATTTTAAGATACCAGCATTTTGGTAATTTACTGCAGAATGAATAAAAAAATACTAAAATTAGAGATAAGAAGTTCCATAAAGATTGATATCACATTTCTGTGTTTTTCACTGCAATGAATAAGTGATCAACAAAATTCCTGATACACGGATAGCATTATGGTTTGTGCCTACATTCCCACCCCCTCCAAGCCTCATGCAGTCATGGGGCTTTTTCAGAGGTGGCTGAACCTGCACTGTGTGATGCTGGGATTAAGGATGTGTGATCAGTAAATTAGTCTGCTGATTGGTCTGAAATAATTCTGGCTGGGATTAGGGGTGTGAGTGCTACATCTGACCTATGCTGGGCAATACAACATAAGTGACAGAAGTCTTGTCTCGGGCTCCCTTGTTGCTTTGCTACCTTCTGAATGCCATGAATGTTTCTTCTCTGTGGGACCTATTTGCCATGCCAGGCTGCCTCAGAACCAGTCAATTATGGAATGAAATGTCCACAGACTGTGGGTTAAATAAACCTTCTACCCTTTAACTTTGGGTGTTAGGCATTTTGTCTTAGCAATAAGAAAAGTAACTGAGACAGCTAGTAATCAATGTGTCTACAAATTAAATTGATCTATAAAAATTAATTATGTCCTATATATTGTTAGCTGCTCTTCGTGGGGAAAATGGTTCCACTACATATTAGTAGAAAAATAGAATACATTGATTAAATTCTGACTTCTAACTACCTTAAAATGCAAACAAAATAGTCACTTATGTGATTGGCTAAACATAATTTTCTATATATAAGGAGGTAATCATTGATCTCATTTTATTTGATTAGTCAAATTATGGAACAGCAGCATGAAATGCATTACTTTACCAATATTGCCTCCAAAACGTGAATTTAATTATAGCTGTAGCATTGAGGCCTTTTAATGTTGAATCAAACAAAAAAATTAAAGTAGTTCAAAAGAAGGTTCACACATACAGTGTTTGTTGATTATACTCTTTTAAAGAGCAAAGCTTAACCCTTGTGCTATATTCAGAAAAAAATGGAAAATGTGAAGGGTCCATTTGTAAAATTATGAAAATAGTGAAATCACCTGACTGTTGCAGTAATTCCAAGCATGCTTTATTGTGTACATTGCAAGCAGACTGCAAGTGACCAGGTGTGCACAGCGTGAAGGGCTCCCTCATAGAAAATGTCCTGGGACTCAGTAAGCACTTTTCTCACACTCCCAGTGACGTATCTACTCATCACTCACATGTTCAGGGATCCTCCTTCTTATATATCTGTGCAGAAAGCCCAGCCTATGAGGTTAACTATGGCAATAGCAGTGTCCATGCCAGAGCGGTCTTCCAAAATGTCTGGCTTGTAGTTCTGGCTCCAGACAGTCCCTGTCTTTGCATCCGCTTCTTCTGCCTGGGACTATGTCTCCTACACCATATTGTTTCCTTCAGATCTGTGTCTTTCATGTTATTTCTTGTATCTTTGTTACTAACCCAATCATCCAAGTCAGAAAAACTAGGCTCAGGAAGCCATGATATGTGAATTAGTCATATCGTTACAAATTCAGTTCATCTATTTCTATTTCTTGTCTCTGTGAACTTGACTGACACACAAAATATGCCAAAGCACTTCAACTTTTTAAATTATGGACAAAGGAAAACAAAGAGTTAAAATTCAGAAATAAACATAAATGTTGGAAAACCATCTGCAATACTTTTAAGGAACACTGGTTCTTAAATTAAACATATACCTATCACGATTCAATTCTCAGTATTAATCCAAGTGAGATGCAAATGATCACACAACACAAACATCCAAAGTCTTGCATATAAATGTTCATAGTGGCTCTTTTCATAGTTGCTAAAAACTGAAAATGACCCAAGCCCTACCCACAGATGAATAAATTCTGATGTATCCATACAATGGAACATTATTCATTAATAAAAAGTATATACTGAGACATGGATGAGTGAAACAAGCCAATGTTAAAGTGTTACACACTGTAATTTCATTAACTTTACGTTCTCCAAAAGATAACACTGGTGATCATATGTGCTTGTTAGAGTATGTTGGGGGATAATGTGGCTACAAGGGCATATTTTGAAGGAATCCTTTGAAGTAGTGGAACTGATATGTATTTTGACTGTGGTAGGAGTTACACAAGTTTAAACATGTTATTAGAACTCACAGAATTTAGCTTATGCAAGAACAGAACACAAGTTCGCACGCAGAAACACACATACAATGTCAAGTATCAGTATTTAATACAATGAAAACCATGTCTGAGTTGAAAATGAGTTACTTAATGAAGTTTACTCCTCCTAAATAATTATTTTTAAACCTTAATAGAATGTTTTTTTGTCATAAAATCATTTGGAATCCTTTAAACCTTTTATTTCGTGAAAATTATACAGTCATAAGAAATAATACAGAAAGAGATTGAGAGGCACAGAGAGACACAGAGATTATGATATCCTATACCAGTTCACCAGATGGTAACATCTTGAAAATTATATTTTTAGCACAATATCATAACTACAGTGTTGGCAAAGATACAGTAAATATGGAAGATTTTTATTGTCTCAAGCAGCTCTCTTTTTGCTATTTTATAGCTATATCCAACTGCCTATCTCTACCTTATCCTTGACCTTTGGTGACTACTTTATTTCTTAAATTTTGTCATAAGGTGTGCAACAGTTTGGATCAAGCTTCAGTACTATTCCCTGGATATTTGTTCAAGTTATTGTATGTATTAATAGGTTTTTTTTTTTTTTTGCTGAGAAATACGTCCTGTACAGATACTCCACAGTTTGTTTATCCTTTTACTAGTTAAAAGACAGGTTCTTTTCAGCTTTTGACAGTTACAAAATTGCTATGAACATTCATTTTCATTTCTCTGGGTGTTGAAGGTTAATTAACTTGAGTGGGAATGCCCAGATGAACTGAGTCAGCATGGGCTGGGGCACGGAAGGCCCATCTGAAGATTATTGCTAACAGCATAAAAGGAAAACAGACGAGGAAGATTGCATGCTGATGATTTCCAAGGAGGAGCTTTGTTTTGAATGGTTTTCCTGATATGAACTCAACTGTTGTCATCGTCAGAGCAGCTCAGGACCTCACTATTGCTGAGGATGGCTGCGCTTCTCTTTGGGGGAGCTCTGGTTAACTTGAGCATAGGTTCCTGGCTCCAGTGCAGATATTTTTCTTGCTAGCTCAGATTCTTCACCGGGTTATCTCAGACTTTCTACCTTTCTACATTTTACTACTGACCTTTGGCCCTTCCAGGGCAGACCCTTGATATAGACTTGCATGAGACATTGTTGTGGACTCTGCTTCTGGCTGGACTCATAGAAGACACTGCCATGGATTCACATATTCTAACTAGATAGTTTTGTTTTTTACTAGCAAATTTTGGGAAACATATGTTCTACATACTTAACCTTTGACACATGTGGATTTTAGAAATACTTTCTATCACTCTATAATTTGTCTTTTTATCTTCTATCCTGCATCTGAGCAAAAGTCAGTTGTTCTATTATCATTTGTAATGTAGAATATCCTTCCTCTATTCCATTGATTTTATATCTTTCAAAAATTTGTTGGGCATAGTTGCAGGTCCACTTCGGGATTTTTATTCTACTTTCTTCACCTATCTTTCTGCCAATATTACACTGGCTACTTTCACTTCACTAGCTTTAGGAATATTTTTGCAGATTACTTAAGATTGTCTATGCAAATAATTGTGTCTTCTGTTAAGTAGGGACACTTTCATTTCTGTCTTTCCCTACGGTATGCCTTTGTTTTCTTTTTCTTGCCTCCTTTTTCCGTGTAGATCTTCCAGGACAGAATCACGTTGAAGAAGAATGTATGATATTATACATCCTTGCCTTATCTCTGATTTAGGAAGACACTCACTCAGGCTTTCAACACTGACTTAGATGTCAGCTGTAGAATTTTTGTGATGCTCATTTATCAAGTTGAGAAAGTTACCTTTATTCCTAATTTGCTGAGCATATTTCATCAGTAATTTTCTTATATTTCTCCTTGCTAACACAAAATACCCACCACCCTAAGTTACACAAAGGAAGGTTTATTTTGGTTCACAGTTTGTAGAAGTTTCAGTCCATAGGTGGCTAGCTCCAAGGAAAGGTGGCATGGCTGAGGGGCATCACAGAGGAGAAACAACTGTTCACATGCTCTTCCCTCATGTTTTTTCTTAGAAGAGATGGGGAAGTTAGTTATGTTTTAAAATAGTTTCTGAAATTCTCCAGTGAAATTATGTATTTGGGAGCCTTTTTCATTAAAATGTAATTTATGTAATGATTACTGGCTATCCAGACTGTATCATCTTGGCTTAGTTTTGGTAGTTTCTTGCTTTCAATAACTGACCCACTCATTTTCATGTAAAAACTTACAGGTAAAGGTGATCATTGTATTCCCTTATTAACCTCCCACAGGCTATGAAACTCGTGCTGACGTCTCTCCTATTTTTTATGACACTGACGATTATTACTTTTTGGTTTTTTACATCCGTGAGTCTTGCTAGAGATTCATCAATTTTGATATTTTTGAAGAACAGGTTCTGTCCAGCTTTTTATTTGTAAGAAGAAAAGTCCAGGGAAGAATAGGTCTACTTACTTTTGGAAGAAGTGGAAGACTGAAGAGTTATTTTTCAGTTCATTAACACACATACACTGAGTACCTGTTACATGGCATATATTCTGCTGGGTGTGCTGCCAAGAGAGAAGGACTGAAGGAACAGGTAAAGAAGGAAGGAAAATGGGGCAGCACCACCTTTACTCATTTTTCTAGTGTCAGCAAATATCTCACTGCCTTCTGTAGTATCTCAGGCTAGGTTATTACCTTCCCGTGACATCTTCTAATCACACTTTAGTTTTTGAATTCTTAACATTTGCATCTTCTCATTTGCTGTCTGTCCTCAGTTGTACAGTGGTACCTCAGTTCGCGATCTCAGTTCTGTCAATGGTTCTGGTTGCAAACCAAACTGGATGAGAACCAAACCTACTTTCCCCATGAGGTCTACATTGAACCTAACCATTGAATCAAAATGCAGAGACTAGTTGGTCTTTTCCACTGCAATTTTGTTAGCTTTCTGTCACTGTGAAAAATAACTAAGAAAAACAATTTCAAGGAGGTAAAATTTACTATCTCATGGTTAGAGATTTCAGGCCATGGTCACCTGGTTCTTTTGCTTCTATACCAAGGTACAGGTGAAATTCATAGTGAGGAGGATGTGATAGAAGAAAGCTGCTCATCTCATGGTAGAAAAAAGGTGTGTGCAGAGGCAAACACATGATACACCCTTCCAGGGTACGCTACCAGTGACCCACTTCAACTCAGCCCCACCTCCTACAGTTCCCAACAGCCCAGTTAGGAACTCACCAATGGATTAATTCACCAATGAGGTTAGAGCCCTTATGATCCAAGCCACTTTAGATGCCTTCCACACCAGCAGTGTTCCAGTGTCTACTGCAGAGATTGGCACAGATAGCATCTGCCAATATTCATTAATGAGGCATTCTAATTCAAGGCAGTTTCTTTTCTCTCTGGCTTTGTTCCCACTGTGCTCTTTATGCCTGATTCAATTGCTGCATGGTTTCTGACCTTCTTGAGAAGTATTTGACTTTTCTTATCTCTTGACAATAGAACCACACTCCCTGACCTTACATTCTTTACTCATTTAGAAAGGTCTTTTCACTCTAGCTATAAAGCACAACTAACACATACCCTCTGGACTCCACCCCCACACATTCTGCCTGGCTTCCCCTAGGAGCTCTTATAAAATCAGAGTATTGTGGAAGGTTGACAGGCCACAGTGCCTGGTTTTACCTGAAAACAAATAAGTTCTCTACCTGCTTTGTGTAAGTTAATAAAGTGAAGAGGGAAATGTCAAAGTTAGAATGAAAAAACAAAACAAAATCTAGAACTGTTTATTATCATAAAGATCAAAATATAAATCTGGTGTTCAGTTTTTTTTCATTTTAAAAGGGTCACTTTGTAGTATAGTCCTTAGAAATTAAACTAAGACTGAATAAGTATTCTTTCAATGCCTTGAGTTTCTTTCCTGTTTTGTCCAACATTAACTGTCTCTGAAATTATGTTGAAGTGATGATCTTGATAATGTCATTTAACTGATCTTAAAAACAATTTCCTATGGAAACTTTTCCTTTTCCCAAGAATCATGTCACTCTTCAACACATTATTTTTTCATAGCATTTTGTTTTGTTTTGTTTATTGTTAGGTGAAAATACATTTTTATGAGGCTTAATTTATCTCTAAGTTAGGTCCAAGTAATGTTTTGCAACAAATGAAATGATTTAAAAGCATTTTGATTCCTCAGGAAGATTGTTAATATACACAGAAAATTATGTGTGCAAAATGAGATATTCTGAGCAGTACAGAGTTTATCTCAGGTTGCCCATATAAAATAGGTCAGGTTTAGCATTAAATCTCATTTTATGTGATCAGGTTTTATTTTTAAATGGGCCACTCAGGATTCATGCTGTAAGATACTTTACTGAAAATCATCAGAAGGTCTTTCCACCCTCTACCTATATACTTAGAAGACTGTCTAACACTAACTTTGCCTATTTTGATCAAATTCACACAGTATAGAAAGTATGCATCTAATATATATATTTATGAAATAAAACAATAAGCAATTTATATAGGACGATTTTGGAAAATCAGAAAAGAATATAGCATATAGATTGAAATTATCAGATGATTTGTCTGTTTAGCTTTAAACATTTTAAGAATTACTTACAGATGTTAAATTGCTTCATATAAATAATCAGGGGTAGCCTTAGGACCATGAAATACATAAAAGTTAAACTTAATAGTATGAGTTCTTCATACCATTTCTGAAATATAAATGTACTTTAAGAAAAGTGTTTATATACCCATATATGGGTATATAAAATGAGATGTTAAAACTACTCTTGCTTTATGGAATTTAATAATTTGTTGCTAAGAACTCAAAGTTTATGACACATAATATTTTTATTTAGGTACATTTTATCTAGAGAATCTGATCCCTTTTATTTTTATCATTTTACAGTTAATAAAGTTTCTAATGTTCCCAACTACTGGGTGAACAATATTTGACATAGATGTTACTTTTAATGCTCCTTTCAACTTCTCCTTAAGATTCCTATGCGTGCTGCTGTTACCATTAGAATATCAGCTTATTTTTGTCCTTTGGTGATATTTCAATAACTTCCTAAAATATTTTCACAATAACAGCAGAGCATATTACAAGGCTAACACTACGGTAACTTCTGGGCCTATGCAGACAGGTGAAGCAAATTCTTCAGAGACAATAAAGCCTGCCCACATGATTCTCAGACTTATGAGCAGGTTTTCATCTGGTGGAAACATTTTAAGAATTTATCCATGGCATTTTTCCTTTTGAGCAATATAAAGCAAACTATAACATAGTACAACAGGGACAAATGGGGACCCTTCCCTCCAAAAAAATCACCATGGGTATGACAAGTCTAAACAATCCGGGCAAATAAAGATCTAATGTGGAAAGTAGAATCATCTTGCGTATTTTCTTATGGCTTTGGTACAAGAAAAGAATTTAATAAAAGCAAAATTACTGTAAGCTTTGTAGTTAGCTGAATAATGCCCTTCCAAGCTGTCTATGGCCTTATCTCTAGGACCTGAGATTCTTACCTTATATGGCGAAAGGGACTTTGCAGGTGAGAACCTGTGATGGATTTTGACAGAAGGAGTTATAAAGGATCATCATGATGGACCTATTATTGGCGCAGTGGAGGAGGCAGATCAGAGATAAGTGACACAATGACTGAAGCAGAGGTGGCAGGAATACTTTGAGAAGAGATAAAGGAGTCACAAATCAAAGAATGAAGGCAGGAAATGACTTCTCTTCTCAGAGCTGCCAGCAGGAAATAACCCAACTGAAACCTTAAACTTAGCTCCCGGAACCTGGCTTTTCATGTGTAGCGTCCAGAACTGTAAAAGAAAATCTTTTTAGTGCTTTTAAGTCACTAAGTATATGGTAATTTGTTATAGCAGTAAAAGGAAACTAGTACAGGCCCTCTCTTCACAGTCTAATGGATATTGAGAATGTTTTTCAAAGTTAAAAATTATAAACATGTAATAATGACCATGACTTAAATTTTATCAGGATGACTTTTAATGAGCTAAGGGAAATTTTTAAAGCAAAATGATATCATTTAACAATATAAGGAATACATTATTTTAACTCAGCTGAATAAATGTGATTTTTAAATTCCTTTAAACAAGCTTTTTTTTTATTTTGAATTAGGATTTTAAAAATAATTGATTTAAGCTTATAAATCATTTCAGTGATTTCTGGGCATTTCAACATTTACAGAGATGCTGAGTAAGCATTAATAATACTGAACCTTGCTTTCCACTATTTAGTATTGTATTATAATATTTTCAATATATTTTTACCCCTCAAAACAAGAAAAAGTACATTGAATATCCCAGGTCATAATTTATTATCAGGTATAATTTTTTAAAAAATTTAACATCCTTTCAAACTTTCTGAAATATCTAGATCCTTATAAAGATCCCCAAGACAATTATAGAGGTCCTGAAATTGTCCTCTATTTTAAAAAACAGAATTTGTTGAGAACTTTTACAATTCAACATATTGTTTAAAATATAATCTTTCTGTGTGGCAGCCTCACATAAACTATTTAAAGAAGATGAAGGTTGGTCATTGCTCTACTTAGTTACCACAGACCGTTAACATTAAAAGATGTTTAAAACAAAAGAACTCAAAGGAACACTTCATTGTGATACTGGTAATAGTTTTGTGTCACATCAGAATTTCAACTGGTAAAAATTCTATTTACAGGTGTCATCTGCTAGAACTAGTCAATTCTATTTTATATAGTTTTTCTTTCCCCAATTACTTATACAAATCAGATGGTAGAGTATTTCAGCATGCCAAGAGGGTTAGATTTGCTTCTAATTTAGCACATGATGTAACGATTTCCTTTCTCTTTATGGTTTTGGAAGCATTGAGTTTCTTCATTTTACATTGAAATTGTTTAAAATCACTTTGCCTTTTAGTTCATGATGGCAGTGCATATCTTTTTAATAGTCTACATGGTAGCATTTAGTTCTTTTCCAATATTGCTAGTTCAATTAAATCTACTTACATGCATGTTTTAATAACTTTTACAACTTACTTTGGATTAGCATTACAGTTACAACCTTGTACATATAGTTAATCTAAAATACAAATAACTTTACAGTAAGTAGGAACAAAAATCTGAATTCTTGTTTTCACAGTATCCTACATGAAGAGCACAGTAGGATGCTAATTTAATGTAGATTCTAACTGGTGATAACTGTCCTACTTTACAGATAAACAAGTCAGTCTTTAAAGGCAATATGTAAACAGTAAAACCTCCAGTATGACCATATTAAGAGAAATGTTGTCAGAGTGGGAAAGGATTTTAGGTGCCTTTGGTCTATCTCCAGTCCATGTTTGAGAAGTTGATCTGTTCAATCTTAGCATGCTAGCTAGTTGCTAACCCTGCGGTCTAGGACTTCCACTGCCAGATCTGTAAGCAATTTGAACATTAATATTTTATATTAATTAACATGTTATGTTGCATGGTTTCTTATCAGCCATTTCTTTTGGCAAAAGTACACAAATTAAAACAGTAACATAGTGCCTGCTACATTGTGAGTTTTCACAAAAAGTTCTTTCTTGTATCCAATTGGCTGAATTGTTTTAGTAGCAGTAATGTGCTAAAATTAAGGTGTTCTCAGAAATGTGTCATAAAATTCACTGAACACAGTACTAATCTAACTCCTAGACTAGAATACATAGCAACTCTACAAGCAGGCACTGTCTTTAGCTTCATCTACCCATTTGTTTCTGAAACTGTGTAACCACATGAACAGTTTTTCTGTGTTTCTAAATTATATATCTTTTCATATTAAAATATATATGAAATATAGACATTTCTCTCTGGTGCATATATCTGTTAAAATTTTCTATTAGCAAAGAAATTCTAATAGACCTCATAAAATATATAATGCTATATAAATCTAGCAAAACACAGTATATCTAAATACAGTATACACATGGAAGAAAAGTTAAAATGCTTGGTAATATTTGCATTTCTAAGTCACCTTCTTAAATTTCAAAAATAATACATACAGCCTGATCACAAGTGACTTAAACACCATTAACCATAGTAGATTTTGTTTTAAACATAAGCAAACAAATGCACTTTCAAATGATAAGAAATCCTCAAATAAAGCTCATAGACACCCAGATCTTGTATCCAGTAGGATTTATTATAAAAACAGTAAAGAATTTATTAATTGAATGGTTAAAGTTCAAGAGAAATATAAGCAAAGCACTTCTTTTTCTAACAGTTTGAAATATAGGGGATTTTAAATCTTATATATTTTTGTCAAAATAGTAATTCACCATGGGTGACAGATGCTGCTCCCTAGTCAATGGAGAGCCTCAAATTTTACTCTGCATCTCATTGGGAAGGAAATACAAATTTTTAAAATAGAATAACTTTGGGAAAGGCATCAGTGCTGCAACTCTCAGCACCAAATGTTTTTTCTGGGAGCACCAAATGCTTTAAGGAAAACATTCCAAGTATCAAAGTTTTCAGATAGATAAATATTTATGGATCAAATCCATAAAGAACAGACATTGTTATGAAATATATATAGATGCCTTCAAAACTTTCTTTCTAGGCAGAATAGACACATAAGTTAGGAGTCATTTCCCACTTAATTGTTTTTGCAACCTTATGCAACACAAATGGGTGATGGATAAGACTTACTCATTTATACACAGGAAGGAGATCCACACTGACATTATGTCCAGAAAATTGCATAGAATCTATTTCTCTGTATTATAGTATCATAGAACTTACAGACAAAGGCTTCATTTTTATCTATTTTTCTGGTTGAAAGGTGTAGAGATTTCTAATCGAATCTTTGGATAAGAAAACTATTCTTTTAAAAGAAATTCTTTTATTTCCTCATTAGAATAGTCAGAGAAAAGCATAATGTAGATCTGTTTCATATCTTTAAGGGCAATGAAATTCCATCTGTGTTTGAACTTTATGAATGGCATTTTTTTTAGTCTATATGTAGATTAATACCATCTCATTCTTCATTGAGAGTTTATTATTTTTATTTGTAATTTGCATGACAAATCTTAAGAGTTATTTTGCCATTTAAAGGCAGAGGTTAATTTACATTGCTTATGTAGCAAAGTACAAATGTGCTATATGATACTTGAGAAATTTACAGTAGCTACTAAAGAAAAACAGCCTTGCTTTTTGTACTATCCTTGATGCTCTTAAAATGACGTTTTTGGGTATACACTAATCAGAAATGCTGTGCTCATTTAAGAAAGTAGCGACAGATTCTGCTCCAAACACAAATGTGGAACAAATGCCTACAAGAACTCATTGCATAAAAGGTTGGGGGTACTATATCAGGCTACCATGTCGTACCTGCTTACACAGATTGTGCCAATAGTATCATCTGTGAACATGTTGTTTACTTAGCAACCGAATATAATTCCATTCTCCAAATTAACCAGGACAATGGAATAGTCAGGCAAAGAAAACATGAACTTTCTGTGAACTTAAAATAATAACACAGGCTCAGGTAAAAATTTTATTTATGGATATGTGGACACATCACGTTGGATCCAGCCAGCCAGTGACATAAATAAACTTGAGCAAAAGGTTCAAGCTAGAGAATATATATATATATATATATATATATATATATATATATATAGCTTCTTGGAGCAGAGTCAGAAACCTGGACACCAACCAACAGAATCATGCCCGTCCTTTGAAATTTCCATTAGGCGCACACAATGGGTGTAATTATACCAGGATGATCCAAATCGTTCTTTCCATCTTGTGCACTCACATGCCCACCAAACATGAAATGTTTGTCTTTTTCCTCCCAATGTGATGGTTGTTGAACTTATTTTTAGTGTCATTTGATAAGCCTTTATGCTCGCAGAGAGACATCCCACTGACCCAGCCACTGGTCATTGTCTATACCAGTTCCCATCAAAGCAGGCATGCTTTGTCAGGTTTCGAGTCGAATATCCATTTCGCATCTGAAGTACAGTATCGAAAGTGACTAGATCATTTGAGCTGTTTTCTTCAGCTGCTGCCTTCTTCCTCCCCTACAGTGCTTCAGCTCATGCTAACATAATTTGGCATCGTCGATGTGACACGATGGTGGTTTTTCTAAAAAATTATAATATATACATTGTCAATGGTTTTTGATGGTGACCCTCCTGGAAATGTAATTTATAAACTGAAGAAAAGAGTCCTTTTTCCTGTATTGAATCATACCCAAGGTAGAGTCTTCAAAATCCAAGTAATGCGCATACAGTAATAGGTCATTCAATGTCAAAAGGCATAAAAAAGATGAGCAAAATCTTCACAGGCTGCTGCTTGCTGTTGCCTTTAATTATATTAATTAAACTTTGAAATTTTCATGCAAAGAGAGTTGCTGGCTTGTGACGCTGAAGAGCCCTTGGAGACGTGAAGGAAGAAAAAAACCCTGAGCGGAAGCTTTGTGGTTACTGCTTCCTTTAAATTAAAAGCAAAACAAACTCCTAGGTGTGTTTGCAGATACTAATGCTTTACGCACTACCACATCCCGAACACAGGTGAAGAGGGGAACTCTATCAGACTCATGCACAAGGTCTCAAATTATGAGTCCCTTAAACTCCACGCCAGATCTTTGGCTAGAGGCTGTCTTCTTGTGGAATAATGCTCTATTAATTTTCTTGTCCCAAGTGCATAATGAAAGAAAGGTGTCTTCAAAAACTAAAGGGCAAAATCTTTCTTGCTACCAATACCTTGGGCCATCCTGTCTACATTTTGTCATGCGTATGCACTTCTCAGTGTTAGAATGACAAGATTTTCTAGTCAGCAACTTCCCGTAAGGCACACTATGATCAGGGACTTGGAAGGAATTTGTGATCTGACATAGCTATAAGGCAACAGACTCCATTATTTTCTTAGCCTGGTGGGAATTCTCATACTCTGCCTATGGCTAAAGATCTCACCACACAGAAACACAAGTGCTACTTCTCCATATTAAAAACTCTCAACTCCATCCATGACCCAACATTTGTTTTGTTGTCTCTGTCTTGATATCATCTTTATAATGTTGATGTCACTGTCTTTTCTTTTTCTAGACATTCAAACAAACTTGCTTGTGTAAGTCAGTATGCAGATTAACATTTCTCTTTATTTTCAATGTCATGAATCATGAGTTACCACTGAGTTTCATCACTTCCTTTGTAGATGGCAGAACAAGTGTTTGAAAACGGTGCAAGTAAAGCAGAAAGCAAAGAAAACAGTTCCTGATGGAGAGGAATCAAACTGCTCTTTCAAGAGCTTTTGAAATGCGCTTGACTTTTTTCACTTGCGTGGAGATCAGCAGTGTGAAAGTATGGCACTTTCATACCATAATCTTGGTCCTGTTGCTTTCTTCTTACTGAGAAGGAACTCGGGAGAAGTTTATACACCGACCCTGAAGAAAAAAAGAAATCCTTATTGAAATAGTGCAGCAATTACCCTTAAAAAGCATAAGAGCACCTAGTTTTTTGCACTATAAACATGATTATCCAAATAAAGAACAAGGCTTGCATGAGACACAGAGTTATACATTCTTTTTCTTGGATCTAAATATCATGGTTACATGAGTTAAAGCATCATGTAGATTTACCTGCATTGTAGTACGGTAAGGTTGATGCAGAGAAAACATTATGGAACCTGAACTTGGTTCCTGCTATCTGAAGTACAACACAACTATCATAATAACCAAAATATCAAAGTCATCACTATAATTCTTCCTCTAGTTAATTAAAATGTAAGTATTCTCTTATGCAGTCTGGTGCTCCTAACATGTGCACATGAAGAGCACATTTAAGACGATATAGAAAACAGGAGAATGGAAAGTGATTCCGTTTTTTAAATTCTATTTTATGACAGGCTTTTGCAGTAGACAGCCCTACTCTTGATCATGTCTACCACTGTTGGCTACAGTTACACAACACCATTCACCATGATACATTCCTTCCAAGTGATGACTATTTAACTTTAGTTACACATTTCCAAATAAAGCTTGCCAATCCAGTTTCTTAACATTTCACTGAAAGTTGTATAGATGTGTTGTTCTGTATGTAAATCACCCAAGGGTGATTCAAAAACAAAATTTCCTATTAGTGATAAAGGATACCCTCCTTTCCTGTCCTGGGTGTGACACTGCT
The DNA here is from genome assembly GCA_004027295.1 of Dolichotis patagonum. Lineage (NCBI taxonomy): Eukaryota > Metazoa > Chordata > Mammalia > Rodentia > Caviidae > Dolichotis > Dolichotis patagonum. The sequence goes on from PVJX010001650.1 coordinate 18,294, forward strand.
GCTGATGCATGAATCTTGTCCAAAGTCCTTGGCCCACCAAAAGCTAGGATACTGTTTTCTAGCTTAGGGTCAGTATTCTTAACCTATTGACATTTTTCTATGTCTCATAACATCTGCTGCCAAACTACTTCAGATTGTAGAGCTTCTCTTTTTTTCCCCAATAAGTGTGAATAAAGTTTGTTTTAAAGATCCAAAGCATGGCAAAGTAGGAAAAAAAAACAAGAAATATTGGTGAAGAAGAGGCATGGAAGGTAAAAACATGATTTTTTCCCACTTTCCTTTTAACATGACTGCTGGATGAATCTTGAAATTTAAGAAATTAATGAAGAAAAGGAAGAGCATAAAGGGAAAATAAAGCATTGGTTTTTCTATTGGCTTTAGCTAAAAGGCAAAAATCCATTGAATTAACTCTCTTATAAATAATTTTGGAGGCAATACAATTACTATCATTACAAATTTTATTATTTACTTTGTGTTTAATGTCTCTGAACTTAGGTGGCATATGTGTGTAAATATAATATAATGTGTAATGTATTATAAATCATAATAATATGAATAATGTTGACTCTTATTTTCCTGAAACTTTAAATTCAACATTTTTTCTAAATAACTTTGAATTAAAATGTTCTAATATTCATTGAAATTATGAGTAAAATCTAACTATATCTCTAGTGTGATGCATTAGGCAGTACCCATGCTATTTATTTAGTTAGGCAATCAGTCTAACCAGTTTGAGTTTTGTATCATGCCTTACAAATAACTGAATCATAGACTTTACCAATTACAACATTTTGTAATTGTTTGCAATTCAATATAAAACTGAATATCTTAAGACCTCATTAGTTTAAGGTAATTTGGATTACAGTAGATTTCATTCTTATGTCTTGCGAATGGAAGCACTCATTGGGTGCATTTCAATCATCATTAAGTTTATTCACTTGGCATGACATAATTACTACAAGTAGAATGTCTTAAATATTGAAATAAATGAGCCAAGAATGGTGGCACACACCTAAATTTCCAGCACTTTGGGAGACTTAGAAAGAAGGATCCTAAAGTTGATCCCACACTGGGCAACTGAGTGAGACTTTTATCTCAAAATACACAATAAAAAGGGGTGAGGATAGAGCTCAATGAACAGGCCCTGGGTTTAATCCTGAAAGACAGACAGAGGGAGGGAGGGAGAGAGGAGAGAAAAGTGTCAAGAAAAGAATACAAAAGAAGGGAAGGCAAGGCAAAGGAAGGGGAGGAGGGGAGAGAAGGGATGGGAAGTGGAGGGGAGGGCAACAGAGAGGGGTGGGGCGGGGAGGGAAGGGAAGGGAAGGGAAGAAAAGAGAGAAGACAGGAGGGGAGAGGAAAAGGAAAGAAACAAGTGAAATATAGGCAGAATGAATGGGCTCTATAGTCTTTAGGTTATAGCCAAAAACCTGTAAAGAAATTTAGAAACTGTGATAATTCACAATTATCGTAGCAAAATTCTAGGAGTTTCAATGAAATGGCTGTTTGTACTTTTGTTAAGGGTCACATACAGCTAATTTTTAAAATATGTTTCTGTATATATGTGCAAGCATCTACAGACAGACATGTACAGCCTACATCTAGAGTAGCACATAGGCTCTTGGATGTTCAAACTTCTATCCTCACACCCTGTATCACAGCATGTGTTTCTCTAGCTAATTAACAATGTAGAATTCACATCCCTTAGGCACCTCCCTTCCTCTCTCCCTCTCTCTCTCTCTCTCTCTCTCTCTCTCTCTCTGTCTTTTTGAGACAGGATATCTCTACACAGTTCAGGATAAACTTGAGCTCACTTTGTAGCTCAGGCTGGTCTTGAACTTGCAACGATCCTCCTGTGTCAGCCTCTCACATATGGGATTACAGATGTCCACCACCATGCCTGTCTAGGCACATATCTCACCAGGTCAACTGGAAAAACGCTTTTGAGAGGGAATGTTATGTTTATATCAAAACTTCCCCCCCCAAAACCCCATCCCCTTGTAGGTGCAGTTTTTGGCATACGATTGGATTATTGGGCACTATAGCTGACTTGTCTCTTAGGATATGGAGCTTCGTTGGAAGTGGCATGTCACTGGGCCATGGTTTTGAAGGGTGCATCTCCCTCCTAGTTCATCTTTCTGATTGATATGACTAGGCCACTTCTGTTCACTCAGGCTCTTCTACCATGCCAACTATGAGCAAAAAGGTGAGCCAAGCTAAAGCTCTCCTTTAACTTGTGGGTGTCTGATATTTTGTTCCAAGGAAGAGAAACTGACCAAGATAAGAAACTGCTAAGTGAAGTTCTAGACAGTTATTTCTATAAGTCAGGGATACTTTATTCTGTAGTGTATGAAGGTTCATAGGTGACTTACAGATCACCATGGTTGGAATGAAACAAAGAAGGGGGCAGGTAAAAAATGCTTATCTCAAAAGCCTGATTGAACTAAGGACCTCTATGGACATCAACCTTTTAGAGCTGTAATTAAGTTCTCTGTAACATTTTGTATGAAAAAAACACCATTTTATAACTATTAATCTAGATATTTACATGCCTACCTTACTCAAATCACCAGTAAACTTTATATACCTTATCTTGATTTCTTTACTTCTCTTATAAATGTGTTCATATATCTAGGAAAATGAAATATCATCCCTTTAATTTTTTGTGATAGGAAGAGCCTATATGGCTTCCTGTCATAAAAGGGTATTTTGCATTTCGGAAAATTGCTATTGATGACACTGATACTAAGGGATGAATTCACATGACAGTTCAGAACTAGGGAAAAGCTTACTATCATTAGTAAACTATACACTTCCTTTTTCATACATAACAGCAACTATGCAACTCAATAGTTTTATCTTTATGCAGTGGCTTGCAAGAATTTCATCTTTATAAAATGTTATAATAGCATTTTTGTTTTCCTCAGAGTACATTTTCTCATACAACTGTGCTTTGACTCTGAGTATGATTATTCCTCCAGTTTTATTACTCCGGGGTTTTATTTCTTTCTCTCAGTACTTCTTTGAAAATAAACTAGGTATAAGTAAATATAAATTATTACAGATTTATTTTTAGTTCTCAACATTTTCAACCATAATGAACATCAAAATTCATTTAAACCTTTGAAATCCCCCGTAAAAGTACTCCCTCAATCTCTGCCTTATACACAGGGGCCAAGTTAAGTATACTTCTTTTTCTATGTTGCCTTTTTCACTGAGGTAGAACATAAGAAAATGCAGATAGCTAATGCAAATGGTGATTTATTAATTTAACCTGAACAAGTTAACATAGATAACATGAACATAAAATGTAAACATGTAAAACTTTTGAAACTTATTATTCTCAAAAGTTCTTCTATAAGAATAAATCCTATAGCTTTAAAGATTGAGAATTTAACTATGTTTTCTTTGCCTTCTAGGAAAAGCAAATACAGTATGATTTCTTACAAGCTGGAAATGTATTATTATTCCCAATAGATCTTTCAAAGAAATCTCATCTATTATAATAAAGAAGAAATGCAACAAACATACAAATCACAAATTAAATCCTAGCATTGAAAGGCTAAACTCACAATCACAGTTTATAGCCTTCTATTTTACTTATGTGATTTTTCAGGCAATAATCAGTATATTTTAGAGTGAAAACCTTACTGACATTCTCATTGAAATTGTTGCTGGGAAGACCATGTCTTGGGCCAAGCAGTAAGTAGGAAGAGAAGGAGATACCCCAGAGAAAAATGTCTGATGTTACAGTACTATTCACAGTGAACTAACAGAAGAGTGGAAAACAAGACAATGGTAGGAACTGATGTCTGCTGTAGGTTAAGGTAATGAGATCCTAGCTGTGTTGTAGAATTTTAAAACTGGTTTCAATCCCACATTTTTACTGTGGTCAGTATAAGCAGCATTAACCAGAGCAACTGCCATGACTCCCAGCTCTTGAGCATTAAAATTCTAGCAGCATTAACACTTGTGAGCTCCTTCACTAGCTATCTGTACAGGATGTATTTCACTGCTATAACTGTTATAGGATTATGCTCCCCTCATAAATATCCATTGACAAGCTGAAGCAAACAACTGCACTTTAGTTTAGAATTTTCAAACACAGATAGCTGATTTATTTATATCTCTACTTCTATAAAGAGGTGAGTAAACCGTCATTGTCTGAGAAATAGTAAAGTTTCAGTTTCAAAATTGCACATGAAGTGCAGGTGTGTAAGACACAGAGACAAACCAAGAGGTCTTAGAAATCTCACTTATAAAGAGAGATGTGACAACACAATCAGTTTTTGAGTAGAGATTTTCTCTAGCAACTGGACATACAAGGCTGAAAAGAAGACACACACTATTTCCTTCTTCTCAGTTCATAAAGCATCTGTGCTAGTCTTTGTTCTAAACAAAACTGCAAGATTTTGAGCTGAAATATAATTCTACACAATCTTTTTTCTGCCACAAGTTTACTCTGTACATGTCCCATTTTACAGAAAAAATGAGTTACTACATGGATATTCACTTGGTGTCAAGAAAGGAACTGTCAAGTTTGCCTGCAATTTCCCTTCAATTTTTTTCTTGTTTTTTCATTCTATAATATCTGCAGAGTTGAGTCCACTCATAAGCCTAAGTGTTTTACAAATGTTTCTTAATATTTCTTAAAATTTAAGTGTGTAATTGGCAATAAATAAAACACTTAAAATCAAATCTCATGAAATTGATGCATTAAACTACTAATTTCAGGCAAGATATATATCTATATATCTATATTATATAGATACGATTTCAACATTTTTTTGGTACCAGAAATCAAACTCAAAGCCTTGTGCTTGCCAGGCAGGTGCTATGCCACTGAGCAATATTCCTGGCTGGAAATTATTATTGGCATGACTTTATTTTGAGCTTCCTAATAAATCAAAATGGGAAGTTGAGGCCCTAGAGATAGATAGGTTAGATATACACAGAGGCATAACTATGTATATATTGAGTTCTTTAACATCTTGTTAGCTCATTATAGTTAGTGTATGATGATTTTTCTCTTTCTCATCTCAATCACAGTACAAATTATCTTAGGCCTTAAGCCAATAGTAGAAAAAATTACTTAGAAATACAACTTTAAGGCCATAAACAATAGAAAATAACTTATGTACATTGTAGTGTAATGAATATTAACAAAAGATAAGAACAACTCAAAAGTCCCTAAGCAAGGGAAAGAATAAGACTGAAAATAGAGATTATATGTAATATAAGGCTACTAGAAAGAGTAAGTTCTTTATATACCACTGTAGAGGAATGATGATTATGAAAAGATTTTTAAAAGAAAAGAAAATTAAAAAGTAATTTTCTTAAAAACAAAATTGGCTACCACTAGGTAGAGAGAGAACAAAATAGAACAGATAAGGATATAATTGAGATAACTTTCAATATATTTTGTTATATGCTACTAAATACAAACATGTAAATGTTTTCCTAATTTAAAAGTGCTTGCAACTAAATCAGCCTCCACTAAGCAAAAAGTAGAAGCATGCCAAAAGCACTGGGCTTGGCAATAAATGTTATTTGGAGAGAGAGCTTCCCACAGTGCATGAAGCTTTCCTTAAAAGGAAGGAAGTAGGTAATTAAAGGCTGGAGCTGAAATATAATACCAAATAATGATAAACCTGGAAGATAAAGAATTGTTTCCTTTTCAAAAGGCATATAAAGGTTTTCCCCAAGGAAAAACAAATAGACCACTAAGGTTTTGGGGACATGGCAAGAGTAAGGAGGAAAATGGCACCGTGAACCCATGGCCTTCCAACCCACAAGGGAGCAACTTGCTGAGATTTGGGAGCCAAACTGAGAGAAACTGTTCCAAAGCTCATGATCTTCTCAGTGTACAAGGCATTGGCAGTCTGAGACTTCAGACAGAAAATCAATATGGAGACAGACCTTCCAAAGCACGGCAATCTGGCTGTGGGGCTCAGGGTGACTGTGGTACTTATGGAGCAAAAAGATTTTCTCCACAACTCAATCTTCTCACAGATGGCCAGTGAGGGAAAGAAAGAGAAAGCTCTGTTGGCAGAAATTCTTTACACTGTCCTCAAAATTGTTGAAGCCAACTTTAGTTTTAGCTAGTAAAGTAAAACTAACTTTTTAGCTAGTAAAGTAAAACTAAGATTTCAACAAAACCCAGATCTACCTCCACTATAGATTATTGACATAACACAGAGAGTAGTATGCATTTGTCTAGGGGTAAATATTATGTCTCTCCATAGACAGACAGACAGATAGGGAGACAGGTTACAGTGTGGAACATAAAATCATAAGTACGGTGCATACAAAGAAGCAGGAAAATATGTCATATAAATGACAGGAAACACAGCCAATTCATAAGGCCCAGATGTTGCATTTAAGAGAACTATTGTTAAATAATTAATACAAAATTATTTTAACATCTTGTGAGAAACATGGATAATGTATGTAAATGTATTATGAACATCAGCAAAACAACTAAAATTATAAATAAGAAATCTGAAGAAAGAATCAATTGGAAAAGCTATGTAGCAAAAATACAACATTGAGAATAAAGAATGTATTTAGCTGGTATAACAGTAGCTTGGACATAAAGGAAGAAAAATAATAATCTGAAGGTTCAGAAATTTTTGAAATGGAAAAACAAAAAGAAAAGAAACAAAAATAATAAGGGACAATAATATTTGTCATACTTAGTTTCTCATAAGCAAAAGGAAAGAACATGAGAGGCAAAATATTTGAAAATAACTTTTGATAACTTACAGAAATTGATGGAAGACATGAATCTACAGATCAAACAAGCCTGTCTCCCAATTCTTATTATCTAATTTACAGAGCAGTAATAAGCAAAACAGCAGATTTTTCATCAGAAACAGTGGAGGACACCAGACAATGGAACTTACTTAAATGCTAAGTAGGGAAAAAAAGGTCAACAAAGATTTCAATATTAAGAGAAATATCCTACAAAAATGTGAGAAAAATAAATACTTTATCTTGAAAAAAGCTGAGATAATATCTTTTCAATAGCATTTAACTACATATGCTAACAGATTTTGAGATTGAAGGAAGATACTAACTAGAAGCCTATATAGTGTATAGATGACATACAGATCTGAAGAAAAAATAAATAAATAAAAAGAAATAGGATAATAAATCCATAACTAAATACAAAATATATATATTCACAAGAAAAGTTATTTAAGACACTGTCATTGAAAGCAAAAATAATAATATGACATTGCTTATCCTCATTCTTTTACTACTCCCTAATCGTGTTTCTTATCTGCACACTTTAGGACCACCATCACAGATCGAAGAAGAGACTACTTTAATTCCTTACTAAAAAGAAAACAGCAGGAAGAAGAAAAACAGACATTACTATCTGATGATAGAATATGAAAAATTAAAGCATATTTTTATCGCTAAATCCACCACTAGAAAACAATAGAAAAGGATCTTAAAAAGATAATAGAATGGATAAAACAGCAATAAAAATACTAAAAGAGGAGAGAATAAGAATAACAATATAATAGAACAAAAGAGTGAAAATGCAAACTAAAATAAGTAATAGTGGATGTAAGAATTGGAAACTAATTAGACACAAAACCATATACATAAGAGAATTATTTCCAGTGACTAACAGTGTTTTGTCTCCATATAAACTAAAAAGATGATCAAGAGATAAACAGGAAAGTAAAGAAATGATCAATTTTACTAATTTTATTAGTAATGTAATTTTATTACTAATGTAGATAAATACATCAATACTAATCTCTGAATGTTTCATGTTAAAGAAATACAATTATAAATTTAAAGACATTCAGTAAAAACCTTCAATGCTCAATTGGAATTTAAAATATTCCATGGATTCTTTATTTTTCCCCCAAATTATTGACATTGGTACTTCTACCCATGTTATTTCCACTCATAAGCTGGAAAGGCTTATGATCAATCCTAACCCAGGAACAATTAACACTCCCAGTACCCGTATATGTTTGCCAAATATAATTATCTACTAATGACACATGGTCTCACAGGGCAGGAGTTCATACTTGTGGCTGAAAATGTATAAAAGGCGAACTTTGGACATACAGTCCCAAACTAGAAGAAAATTTAGTAAGAAAAATGAGGACATGCCATCAATATATGAAAATTAATATAATGGTTCAGGCTTTTATTATCTGCCTGCCTTGTTGTTGGTATCAACAATATTGGAATAACTTACACAATGCGTTGAAGTATGCAGCACCACTTATAAATAATACATGCCAAAGTAAAAACCTAAAACTGAGTTAGAGAGTATAGCGTCTACAATGAGGGTTGTTGGAAAAATGCTAGAGGATTGTAATTTTATAACAGTGTATAGGTGACATTTGATCAGAAACTCAAATTTCAGTGAGACTTTGACTATCCTTGAAGGAATAATTCTGGTAGAAAAAACAACAAATGCAGACACTGGAATGGCAGTATCTTTGTTACATCTTCAGGAAAAAGGTACTAACTATATGGCAGGAGTGGAATGAGTAATGGAGAAAGTGTAAGATAAAGTCACAGAGTCACTGTCATGCAAAGAAGCATAGGTATTACCATACAAAGCCTTGTGAAAAGTACTGTAAACCTCTGAGTATCTTCCCAACAGAGTTAAAGACGTCGTATTCTAGTGATACATGAATGTTCATGTTTGTAGCAGTATAACACACAACTGGTAAGTCCTGGAAGCAGCTTATGTGCCTGTCTCACAGATAAATGGATTAAGGAAATGTGGCATACATATGCAATGGGGCTATAACTCTGCCTAACGAGGGATAAGTTTAAGTTACTTGCAGGAAAATGAATGCAACTTGATACTATAATACTTACGTGAAACAAGACACACAAGCTTAAATATCACATGAGTTCTATGATATGAGAAGCCCAAAGTATAAACAATTTAAAGACCAAAATAAAACACAGATGACAGGAAACAGAGAGGTAGATGTTTTGCTGATGGGAAGGGAATCTAGAGATGGTGGAAGAGGGAAGGAAGGAGAATAGAAAGCAAAGTTAAAAGGATTAAGATGAGATGTGTATCTACTTCCCACAACGAATGTATTCATTATGTTTCACCATCATGTACTAGTGATAAAATAATACTTTTAAGAAAGCAGTTACTATTTGAAGTTAGTATCAGGATCATTTTTATAGCAGATTAAATTATATGTCAAGTAACCTATCAAATTTTTAGAGTCATGTGTACAAAAAAAACCAAAACAAAGTGAACAATGGAGACTCCAACCATTATGTCAAATAATGCTAAATGAAAATCAATTAATATTTAAATTATGTGTATGAAAAAATTTTCAGAAAAATCAAATTGAACACTGCATAATATCACCACAGTTTGTTTCTGTGGGAAATAGAATATTAATATTTTTCAGTGGAAAGGAATGTAGGTATTAAATTACTCATGTTTGCTAGAGTATTTCTAGACCTTAAATTTTAACTGCAGATGTTAACATCACAGAGTAAAAATCTATTTGTATATTTCCTGAAAATTAGGCATTAAGATAATCCATTTATTTATCACATTGCTTCAGGCACACTTAAAAGAAATCTTGAATGCTTACACATTGTTAACTCTGAAAAATATTGCTGAGAAATATCTGCATATGGTCCTAGCAACACAATGAGTTAGACCTGATGAATTTAGTTGTCTGAAAGTTAAATTCTCATTTTTAGAATCCTTAAAAAACATGTGTTCTCCCAAACAAAAATAAATAAATAAATAAATACATACATACATACATACATACATACATACAACATGTTGATGAATCCTGCCTGTGCCCAATGAATAAAACTTTTATTAACTATCTCTACTTAAAAGAACCCAATGTTTTTCGGTCATTTGCCAGACAATTAACTTTCCAGCTAATTTGAGACCAATAGTGATTACTTAGCACAAATTTTCAAAGAAAAACAAATATTAATCCTTATGCTTTTAAAATTGATGCTTTATGAATAGTATCAAATAACATACTTAGTAGAGATATAAAGTTTTTAAAACTTCACTTTGCAGGATTAGTTTGTAAAAGTTTATAAATATAATTTCATTATTATTATAATTATTAATAAATATTAATGGTACAAATTCCTGGGCTTTGTTGTGACATTTCTGTACATGCACATATTGTGTTTGACTGTATCCACCCTTACAACTCTCTCTTGTCTTCCCTCTCTATCCCATTTTTCTTCATCCCTCTTCCCCTTGTCTAACAGTCCTACTTAGAGATCATTTTTTAAGTTTCCAAATATGAGAAAATGTGATACTTGTCTTTCTGTACCTGGCTTATTTTGTTAATATGATTTGCTCCAGTTACATGTATTTTTTTGCAAACTGCATGATTTTGTTCTTCCGTACAGCTGAATAATATACTACATTTTTCCTTGTTCATTCATCGGTTGATGGGCATCTAAGCTGATTCAGTATGGTGGCTAGTACACATCATGCCATAGTGAACATGGCCATACAGGTGTCTCTTTTATATGTGGACTTCATTTCTCTCTGGTACTTATCCAGATATAGGATAGCTGGATCATATGGTAGGTCTATCTTTAGTTTTTCAAGGATTTCCATATTTTTTCTATGATGACTGTACTAATTTGCATTCCTACCAACAAATGTACAAGGGTTCCTAAAACTACACATCCTGGCTAGAATTTTTCTGACTAGAGTGAGGTGAAATCTCAATATAATTTGCATTGGTATTTGTCTGATGGCCAAAAATGTTGGACATTACAGTCTTTATGAAACATTTTCCCACAGCTTTAAGGGGGATGTTAATTACAGGGATTATGTTTCCTTTCAGCACAGTAAGTTTTTAGTGAATACCTTCCAGATAAATAAATCTTACCAGATGTACAAATACATTCAACTTAGAGTTAATAAACTTAGGCTTTAGATATTTACATCATACTTGATAAAACCAATTTTAAACAACTGCTGTCATTTTTATATTTACTAAAAAGATATTTATATTGCCAAAATCAGGATTTAATCTTCAACATTTATTACAGATTAACAATTAGATGTATGATACAAAATAATGTGGTTTTTAAGTGACATGGCAGTGAAATGAATTTAAACTGTTTACATTATCCTTCTACATTGTAAACTAAGGCAGCAGCCTAATGACCCCACTTACTGATGAATTTACACCATGAAGAACAAAACCTCACTCAGTACCTTAAGTTATTTAATACACTAAAATTAGGCCAATAACAGCATGAGGTAACCTGCATTTATGTTTAGCAAGCCTTTCCACATAGGCACAGGGATTTATATTGCAGAGATAGACACCACTGTGACTGAGAAATCATTTCACCGATGTGAGTGTATAACAGCAGTAAATAGAAACTACCTGTTTACCATATAAAAACACACTAACTATACATTAATTTCATCTTTTAATTAATGTAAGCATTCCTAGCAAAAATAATGTGTATTAACTAACAAGAGTGAGTTTAAAAATAATTATGGAAATATTAAACCATCTCCAGGGATTCAATTAAGCCCAATAGTATGAAAAGTATAAATTTTCAATTTTAAACATTTTAGTATATTCATATAGCTATATTTACCTAAGTACAGACATAATGGGGCTACTGTTTTGAAATACTAATTAATTAAAAACTGAAATGTGTTAAGATGCCTTAATGTACAAATGTACAAAGCATAGTTTGCTTGTTGGTCCACAGAACTTAAAACTGCTGAAAACATGCATAGATGCAAGTGAAATAACAAAAAGTGATTAGTTTTCTTTAACCCTTATTTGCACACATTAAATGTACCTGTGTAGTTGCTAAACTTAAGTTGCAAAACCAGAGATTGGAATTTAGGTCTATCTACAAGTCATGTATATATTAGGTTGAGAGCTACTGGAAAATAGATGATAATAGGTAGATACATCAGTGGATTTATAGACAGAAATATAGTTACATGGATATAGATTTAAAATTAGCTTAGAGAAATAAATTCTGATAGTCTAGAGTGATTTTCTAAACCAAAATAATATAAATAACTTATTATCTTATCCTAACATAAATAACATAACTAGACTTTGGATGGCACTGAAGTTGGTTCAGCATTAAAACACCACTTTTTTTTAACCAAGAAGTCTAGGTATTTGTTTAAAGCTTATCCTGTTTTTAGACTGTAAAGCCCACAACTATGCTTTGCATTACTATTTGACAAATGCCTAAAACTGTACTTATACTGCAGTACATATATGGAAAGTTTCTATCAACATAATGATTAGCAAGTTGTAAAATAAAATGCATGGTTGGCTTGTTTAAAATTAGAAAGAGGAAAGCACTGGCTAATTGACTTGTAATTAAATAGTGGGTATGACCATTCCCTCGCACACTCTGTCATGTAGCTATTTAAGCAGACCTCCATGTACTGCTTCCTTGGATGGCCCAATGGCTGGCATCTCAGGGAAGAGGCAGGACTGTAAGACGGAAGTGTTCTAAACTGGGAAACAACCAGGCATCAGAGAGGAGCTGAACTTGATGTCAATCTTAAGAGAGAACAGATGGTAGGAAGTCGGGTCTGTTTTACGCTGAAAGCCACCAACTGACAAAATAGACAGAAAAGAAAGTAGAAATTCCGAGTCCATCGCGATTCTTAGATGGAAATACAGCACATTTCGACAAGTCAGAAGTGGTCGTTACAGCAACCTAATGGCACTTACACATATCAAGAAGTAAGGAAAATTTTAAGTTAGTGCCTAGCTAATTGATTTATTTACTACCCTCTTTGCTCTGTTATTTCCTGTCAAAAAAATCAATATTTGTAAATGCATCACTTTTCTTCACATAAGTGGCACAGCAGTTGTTCCTTTTACATATATTAGCAAAATTCCAGATAACAAGCTATGCATGAAGGAGGAAAGATTCTATAATTATTCTTTATTATCATCATTAAATATAAGGATATAGCACAATTATGCAGGTTCCCAAAACAAATATTTTTAAATGATTTCAGAATCTATGACGTTTGCTAATGAATTTGAAAATTCAAGCACTTGATTCTATATTAATAAATAAAAAATTGAGACATTCTTTAAAATAAAGAAGCATAACTTGATACACTAATTTCAATTATTATATCTTACTTAAAATTAGTGGAAGAAGTCCTCACGCTTACCAGAATTGTTGTTCCTTTAATGAAAAACTATGATGAAAATGATTAATTCCATGGCAGGACCAGAATAGAGATTCTTCAGAATTGGGAATGTAAAAGGATACACAACCACAAGTACAGAGAGAAAACCTACTATACATAAAGTTGGTTTTCTTTTAATTCAATCATTAGTACATTTTTTAAGTGGTACAATGATAATTCAATTTCAAAATGCTGTCACTTGAAAATACTTCTTTGGAGACTAAAACAAACAAACAGAAGATCCTAGTAGTCATACATCAGTACAAAGCCATCATAAAAACTGTGCTGAACTGTCTGTCACTCTCTTACTTAACTTCCTAACATCATGGAAAGGGTACATGAAATGACAATATACCGTTTTGTTTGAATGGCATCATTGTGTTTATCCATCAAAGTCAATGCTAATCTTTGAAACCTGAAGAAGTCTCAATGAATAAAATGATCTTGCCTTGGCAAACCCCAAACATGGATCATTGCATCAGCATTTTGATTTAGCCTCTTGTGACAACAGCAATGCACCCCACAAAATGCAATCCAGCTGTTCATTCTGTTTGGTGCTACTAAAAATCTGTTTCACAAGCCTGACTTACATTCATTCTTTCTAACCCCCACCTCCTGCAAATAACGATGGCACTGAAGTCTTTGATAATGAAGAAAACATATTTTATGTGGGCTTTCTTGGTACTTCTAGTTTTAAATATACAACTTAACATATGCTTAAAACAGAGCATATGGAAATAAGAAAAAGCCAATTTGAATTCCAGGCACAAATATTCATGGAAAAGATAACACCGTATAAATGTATTATTTTATAGTATTCTCAAATCATACAGATTTATGAGATGAAAAACTAACAGGCACATAATCCTTTTGCTATAGCCATACCAACCTTTAGAACTTAAGAAGTTTCTGTAGTTGACACTGTTGAGGTTCTGCAAAATTTGTTCCCAGATTTAAAGGGATTATATCAAGAGTCTTATATCTTGTGTGACTGGGGTCACTTCTTACAGAGCAGTGTTAACAGTAATACCTTTACAAATCTTCCAGTGAATAAAGTTAATTAGCAACACTCAGTGAGACCTAGTGTAACAACCTTCATCTACCTACTTACCTGCACTATCACAGGGTGTTATGTATTAACAAGAAGGTTGTGAGTAAAGTCTCTCAAAGAAAATTTAACATCATTCAACTGTCCTCCAAACAAAAGAGTTTCTAAAGCATTTTTTTATTGCTTTTCACTTTAATGGGAAAAAAATTATATCTTTACAGACATGTCTTGGAAAACATCACCAATCATCATGTTCTTAAACAGTGACATCAGCATCCTATGCTCTTTACCTTTAGAAAATTTCATACTAAAATTAATACTAAAAACCATGTCTGTGGAAAACTTTCAAGATTACTAAGGTCCTCCTCAATTAGCAGTGACTCATCTGTGCTCAGTAAATCAGCGTTGATTGAAAATTTGTATCCACTTTTAGGAATTATCAATCCATACATATGTTTCATATGTCCTTTTGTATGTTTTTGAGGAAATTTAGTTAAGAATTTTCAATTTTCCAAGATTTATCAACTCCAAACATTTCTATAAAAAATAGTTTATGATATGGTGCTATCAGGGAGGTTACAAATGTGTCCAACTTACTATCAGGTCCAGCACTTTAACTCTGGCATTTTAACACCCACATGTCAACTTGTCATCTAGAAAGTTACCTGGTGGCAGGTGGAACATTGCCATATTATGGCGAATAAAGATATTTTATCGTCAACTTCAGAAGAAAAGGAAGAATTTATAGTGACCGATAAAGACTTGCAGGTTAAAGTATTTCACTGCAAAAATAAAGCAATTATTTTATTGCTTTTGGACACAGCTAAACATGACATAGCTGTAGATATTTTTAAATTAAACAAGAAGTCCACTTACATTTTTATATGGGAAATTTGGTGCGAGGTTACCGTAATTTGTTATGTAAATATCTAACCTTTGTATTCCTGTTTCAAACAAAATGTCTGAGATGAATGCACTCTCATATACATTATGTTATTACTTGCAGAAATCAAGCTTTTGGAAATAACCTCGGTGTCCACTAGTGGATGAATGGATAAAGAAATTTTGGTATATGTACAATGGAACACTATTCAGTCTAAAAAAAGGAGATTCCACTATTAACAACATGGTTGAATCTGAAGGACATTATGCTAGGTGAAGGAAAACAGACACAAAAGGAAAACACTATATGATCTCATTTATATGCACAATAGATTCAAAAAGTCAAACAAATGGAAACAAAGAATAGAATGTTGGTTTCCAGGTGCAAGGAAGGGGAGGAAATACAGAGAAATAGATCATACATATGATATATATATTTCTGTGGTCAGACATATCCATCATCTTCCATAGCTTCCAATTCTTTTTTTGTGTTCTCTACACACACACACACACACACACACACACACACACATATGTTATACATATGTATATAATGTATATATGTCTCACACTGTTGTATACCTTAAACATATATAATTTAAAAAATGAAGAAATTAACATTACCTACTTAAAATGCAAAATCTAACTAGAAAAATAAAACTTAAAAAGAGAAAGATTGTTATTTCAGTTTATACCCATTAAAATGGATACTGTTACAAAAAAAAGAAAATATTAAGGGTTGGGGAGGATGTACAGAAATTGAAATCCTTGTGCCTGCTGATGGAAATGGAAAATGATGCAGTCATTGCAAGACAGCATAGTGACTCTTAAAAATTTCACAGGATTAAAAAATTTCACAGGCAGAATTTCACAGGATCAAGAATTTGTTCTCCTGTATATATACTGAAAAGAACCAAATGCAGAGACTCAGACATTTGTGCACCTGTTATTCACAGCAGCGTTATTCAGAGGAAGCAAAAAGTGAAATCTACCCAAATATCTTCTGTTGGATCAACAGCTAAACAAAATATGATATATGAATACGGCAGAATATTATTCAGTCTTAAAAAGGAATGAAATTTTGGTAACAGTTATAACTAACCTGGGACTTTGTAAATATTTGCTTGGTGAAATAATCAGTTACGAAACAACAAATACTGCCTGATCACACCATTTGTGGTACCGAAATCAATTGATTCTCAAGACAGCAAGTGAAATAGTAGTTACTAGGGAGAGGGAAAAATGCAGAACTATTAAGCCAGGCGTGGTGTACAGCACTTGGGAAGCTGAGACAAGAGGATCAGTGTGCGTTCAAAGCCAGCCTGAGCTACACATTGAGTTCACGGTCATCCTGAACTGTATAATGAAACCCTGCTTCAAAAAAGAACAAAAAAAATGTAAAATTGTGTGGAGTTTCAGTTTGAGATAATGAGTGACATTTGGGAGGAAGAGATAGTGATTGCACAACAATATAAATGAACTCAATGCTACTGGGTTGCAGAGCAAAAAGTGGTTAAAACAGTAAATCTTACATAAATTTCACTGCAATAAAATATTGTTAATATTTTCAGGCCTTTCAAGGCACATAAGAATCACAATTTCTAGAATTTAGTGATGAGATGATTAAAGATATCTGAATATCTAAAAATCCACATACACCTGTAATAATTAAATTTAAGAATAATATGGAAGATTTGTATTTAAAATATTTAATTTTAAAAGATAAAACAGGCTTTATTAAAAATTACTAACATATTAATTATAGCCTGTAAAAATATGACTTAATACACATTTTTGTGAGGCATACAGCCAAGAAAATATATGCCATTTCATAAGCTAATGAAGAATTATATTTTAGATGTATTACTATTTTAATCCCAATAAAATGATCAGAACCAAGCAACAGCCAGAAAACATGAAGCAATTATTCCTAGTGGAAGGTGGGAGGCAAAGGGATGGTGGTTTGCACCAGCCCTGTTTCCTCTGTCACTTTGGATGGCCCTAGGAGAGGTCTTTTTCCCTGCTGCCTACCATCTGGTGAATACAGAAGACCACCACTGGGCTCACAGATATGGCCTTCAGGGGAGAAAATGTTGATTCCCACTGTGGTTAGTGACAGGGAAAAGTTGTAGTTAGCTGTTTGTTCATAATGTTGTTGCAATCACTAATTTTTCTCCCTGAGTTAGGCCCAGGGCTTAGGGGCAACACGAGGGCATCGTTTCTCCCTATGCTAACAGAGCAATGTCTCTGTGGTACTGAAGACTGTGACAACCTGACATACATCTAAACATACATAAAACAGTGAAGCAAAAAAAGCTAACTGTAAGGATTTTTTAAAAGTTTAAACTATATGCAACTGCATTCCTTGTGAACATAATCCATAGTCTTCCAACCATAGCAAAAAGATGACTCACTGTCAGTATTAGTTCTTAGTACATAGAAAGTTCTTTTCTAGGAGCTTTAAGTACGGGGATTATTTAACCATCATTATGATTTTGATGGCATGATTATTAAACGGAATTTATGAATGAGGAAACTGATGCCTGGAGAAGATAAGTTACACATTCAAATTTCCATGGCAAAATAATGGCAGATCTAGGATCTGAACCCAGAAGACTAAACCTCTAATACCCATTGAAACACTAATAGAATTATATATATCGGCTAGCTGTATAGATCTTGAAAAACTACACAGAGACAATGAAGTATTACTAAATGGGAACACAGAAAAAAATGGCTACATTTAAGAAACCTGAACCCAGGGCAATACAGAAATTAAGTATATTATAAATTAAATTTGAAGAATACTAAGAAAATAAATATAAATTGTATTACAACAACTTCTATGAAAATGATTTTAACTATTTGAGACCACAGAAGCTGTACTCTGATCTCTAGATACCAATGTATAACACAAGCTAGTTCAAAAGGATAGTTGTAGATTATATAAGCCCAAAACTGCGTATTTTCCACTTTGTATAAAATTATTTTCAAGAACACTTTCACATTTCCATCTTTCTACATGAGTTGCCTGCATATGCTCTTATATTGAAGACAAAGCTCCATAATTATGAATATTGATTATGATACCAAGATGTAGTCATGCAGTGTTCTCAGGGTATACTGGGAGCTTTAAACTGTTCCTTCTTGTACTAAATAATAATAAATAGTGCTCATCTGAGCACTAAAAAATAATAAATAGTGCTCATCTGAATCAAGAGACCTTTTGCTTATTCTCTTTTCTCGCCTTTGCAAATATTTCTTCTCACTACCATGTTGCATTCATTTTTAGGAGGCCCTCTGCTCCAATGTTATTTCACTGCTGCTAACCAAATTCTGTATAACAAAAAGAGAGATGAGAAAAGTTAATATAGTACAAATGAAAAGGAACTTTTCAATATCAGTTTTCATGATCAGAGAATTATTTATCTGTTTCCATTTAACTGTAGCAGGGTGCACTTAAGTATAGGAATCACTGATCTATTTTGCAGTACTACATGATTTAAAAAATAGCCTCTCAGGAGGATTCTACAGAAAGACTCAGTATCTTGATTATATGTTGAATGCAAGGCCGTAACTTTTCTAAATGTATTTTTAGCACTAGGTCTACAGTTCAACACATTGACCAAGATACAGCTCAATTCAAGTGAACTACAAAATATAATCAACCAACCAAGTCTTGAATTACATATATTCACAGTCATGTAGGAAATACACACATTCAAATTGCACAATTTTTCTCAAAATTTTACAAATATGTTTTATTGTATTTCCTTAAGTGCTTAGTTTTACCTTCCTTTGCATTTTCACAGGCTAAAAATAAAGAGCTATTATTTCTTACAAGAGAGTAAATGAATAGAGATAGGTATATAAGGCTTGAAGTCAGCGACACCAACTGCAAATATTTTATGCTTACTGATGTGTCTCCTAAATTCCACTTGTGCCAACAGTGAGTAAAATACTCTAGGATTGTCCCCCTGCCTCTCTGTCTCTTTCTTTCTCTCTCCTCTTCCAGATAAATGCCAGTCATTTGGCCAGGGCTAACTCACAGAAGGTGCAGCAGGCACAGATGGCACTAATGCATAAATGTAATCTAGCAAAAGAATGCCAACGCCAACCCAGAAAAGGTTCCAAATAACTGCAGTGCCCTTACAGGAAGTCTGTGATTGGCAAGGTTAAAGCTGCAACTGTGAGAGCTCACTTGTTCCCAGAGCAACAATAGAAATTCTCAAGTAAATGAGCATATTAACTTATTTTCCATAAATGCATCCATTTAGTTGGTATTTAGATAAATGATATATCCTCAGAAATAATATTAAATGAGGATAATCTAATTTGTGCCACTGTCTGAACACATTCAAGTGTTCGTGCATATCTGAATATGTGAACACCCTTCCCAGCCATTCTCTCTTTACCTTGAGTTGCTTTCTTGATAGCACTCATTACCTGAAGTTATCAATATTTGTCTATGAACATGCCAAATTATGCTTCCCCAAGTTATTCTGGTTCATATCACTCTTCATATGACTTCCTATTCCATAGTTATTCTATGTTCTCCTGAACTAGAGGTAAATTCTACAAGAAAAGAATTCATTCACTTATTTCATAGCCAGGCAAATACATTATCATGTGAATAAATATTTTAAAATATGAAGAAATGAATGAAGACATTCATATGTAATCTGTTTACTTAACACAACTCTGCTAAACATCTGAATTTACTGTATACTACTGACAAATTCTATCTTAAGGATAGTTAATGGCTGTCCTTTTCTCCAAATTATATTGCTATAACTTAAATTTTGAGTGTTCTGCAAATATCTTATACATAGGCAAATGCAAGTCAGACCTCTAATATTTACATTTTGTTAAACTTTAAATATAAGCAAAATATTAATGAAATTTAAATTATTGCATAGTCTTACCTGTTGCTAGCCTATATTTGTTTGTTTTCTCAAGAGGCCCACCATAAAGAGAACGGTTAGAAATTTAACATGGACATCAGTCTAGAGAGAGCAGATTAGTGTAGGAGGCACTCCCTTTCAAATTAAATGGTTCTCAACAACTCTTAATGTCTTAACGAAGTGCCGCATATCCTTGCAAAAAGACATTCCTTCCTAATCCATAAACTTACTCTAATTCATAAACGTACGATGATGAACAGTGACAAGCCCTACAAGGTAACCTTTTGCTTTGCATGTACACAAATAGTGCCTGTGCCATCATGTGTAATTACTCATCACATACCACAGCTCTAAAATTTGCAGTTTGGGGTGCAACAGCAAGACTAGCAAGACTTTCTCTTACCCTTTTCAAAATTTCATGGAAAGAAGAGTCATTTTAATCACAGAGTTTAGCAAAATGCACAATTTTTTTTTCTTAAAATAAAAACTTTCACCCAAACACTATACAGCTTTTCTTTGGCATATCCTAGTTGCCACCAGCACTGTTCATTTGCTTTGGGATCACTGTTAAGTAAAGTTAGGGTTCCTTGAACACAAACACAGTGACAGTGGATGCAGTAACTGAGGCCACTCTTGTGTGAGTAACAAGTCGGCGGAAAATTCAGTGGGTCTCCACAGACCAGAAGGCTGATTCACATCTGGAGCGGAGGGAACAGAACGGTCATGGATTCCATCACATTGCTCAATAAGGAGTGCAATTCAAAACTTACAGCTTGTTTATTTCTGAAGTTATTCACTTAACATTTCAGATTGTGGCTGACCCAAAACAGACAACTAAAATAGTGGGAAGTGAAACCTCTAAGAGAGGGGACTTCTGTGATCATTCGGTATTCAGTACAACAGTATCCACCACATCATGAAACATTATGCAATATCCTAACTGGACTACAGCGCATCTGCTTGGTAAATATCACACGACTGTTAGGAGGATCATGTAATAACATCAAAGAGTGGAAAAATTTTAAAGCAAGACAAAAATTAGTATTCAGATAGCATGGTTTCACTCGTATTTTGTTCAGAGCAAAACAGTAATATCTTTAAAATTTTACTTTGTATGATGGTAGAAGATACCTTTTTCTTCAAATTTCTGATGTCACTTTTAATTTTTCTTTAATAAGTACATATTTGTTTTATAATAAGAAAATGTTAAATATTAAATGCATGTGCTACTTTAGTTATTTTTTTACCCTAACACATGCCACAAAAACAATATTATTTTATTCAACTGCAATCTTACCACTGAATCAAACTGCTGGAAGTAGTCACTAATAAGTGTTGAGTCTTTTTATCAAATATACACAATAGGACATAAAAATGTGCATGAAAAAGCAGAAAATTTTTTCAAACAGGATACTTAGTAACTGAGCATCAATACCTTTGAGTGCAGTGAAAGAAATTGTCAGGTATTTGGACTCTTTTTGTCTTTAAAAACCAAATCTGTCATTAGAGAGTCATCTGACTTAGAGAAACTCATCACCTTACCGTCCTCATTTATAAAATGTAGAACATAGTAGAGTACCTACTTCTTAGAGTTACTAGGATATTTGTGAAAATGCACATGAAACA
This sequence comes from Dolichotis patagonum, assembly GCA_004027295.1. Classification (NCBI taxonomy): domain Eukaryota; kingdom Metazoa; phylum Chordata; class Mammalia; order Rodentia; family Caviidae; genus Dolichotis; species Dolichotis patagonum. The sequence goes on from PVJX010001650.1 coordinate 39,958, forward strand.
CCATTCCTAATGCCTGATAAACAATATGTATTGTTATTTCTGTCTAATACACGTGAATCAGCAAAACAGTTTGATGAATAGAACTGTTTTACATAAAACTTCAAAATAGATATTAAAGGGGGAAAAAGTCATTAGTCAAGTTTTAAACCAAAGAGACATCTGCCTGCTCAGAAGCTTTTTGTGTAGGATACATGTTAGTCCATGTAAATACCTTTTCTACCTTCAGAGAACTAGCCTTGCTGAATGGCGATGGACATTGTTAAAAAAAAAAAAGTGTATATATATTTGTGATCTGCTTCCAAAGTTAATGTATATGCCCTCCCACAACACAGGGAGTGTGAAAATTATATGTCCTCTTTTAAACAAATAAACACATAAAGCCATTAGACAAAGCACTGTTTTTTCTACCATATCCTTGCCTGGTCATAACAAAGGGTACTGGAATTAGTAACACCCCTCAACAGCACTGCCAGTTATTCCCTGTGTTCAATCTGTGACAGCAGATTCCTGAGACTAGCCACAACCTACTGTAGCAGATCATGGATCACAATGTAACATTAAAGTACAGTAGTGACAAAGAGTTGGGGCAGAACATCTAGAAATACTGAACATAAAAATAGAAGTGCAAAGGCCACATGGATGAGAAAAAAGGGGACCTAAAACTAGGGGGAAATGACAGAAGGAGAAGTAGATAGGGCAAAGCCTGGGTCAAAATATTAACAATGAGGAAGCAGAGTAAGAACCAAAGTGCAAATACAATGATATTTATAATTATATGGCTAAGTTACATTGGATAAAGCAAGTCTTATTTATTTTGTCTATGTATATTATAATTGATGAAATTTTAAAACCTTTTATGCTTCATCAAAGGGCTTGGAAATCTAAAATGAATTATCAGTGAGCAGGTGTCTCTGGGCCGATTTGTAAGCTGTCTACTTGTTTCAGAAGGAACATTTGATAATTCACATTCACTGTGGTAATATATAGCACATTTTCATTGCAGTCCAGATGTTGTACAGGCAGAGTACAGAGTAACACCTGAGTTAATGTACTCTCAGAAGCAGACTGAGCTTCAGTACAATCTTTCTTAAACTGAATGTCTGCTGCAAAATAAAGGTACCAGGAACATGATCTCATTATAAAATTGTAAGGAAGTGGAATTAAGATTTTACATGCTTATAGCCTGTATGAGTTACACATTCTGATATTGACATTATTCCTCGGGAGTCAATTCTCCGTATCACTGTGATGCTACTCTACACAAGCAGCTCATATGCTGCTTTCATCACTATTAAGCAAGCACCACAAATGACATCTTTCATCACAGGGGCAATCTTCTTGCTGGATTTTTAATCAATATCTACTCAGATACACGTTTCAATGGCACGAGGTTATTTAACTGTCTTATTTTCAGACTTTCTGTTATCAGAACTAGACTGCCTTCTTTCATAACTATTATCATTCTCTTTCATAATTCAGCACTAAAATTGGTTGTACAACTGTAGATCTCAGCCTAGACGTTTCCCATGCTCATTTTCCTCTTGCTCTCACATTCAAAATCTAAGTGAACAGTCAAAATATTCTCATATTTTTCTAGTTCTATAGAAGTTTCTTTTGAAGATAAATTATATCCTCATAAAAGTCAGATATAATTAATGATGAAAGAAACTAATACAACAGAATTCAAGTTAATCTCAAGGACTAGGAAATGAAATTAAGTCTAAAAGATAAAAAAGAAAAACACTAACATGAAATAATTAGAACTGAATTAATTATTGCATAATATTAAACTCATTCACTTGAAGCTGTGGTTATTTATTGCACTACGGACCACAACGACTTTTTTGTACTTATAACATTCATATCTAATACTACATAGGTAAGAATTATTGTTATATATTTACATTTTATATTTTAGTATCAATTGCACAGTGCTTGCTACAAAGTCAGCAAGCAGTAACTAGATTATCTACTTACTCACTTATCTGAAGACATTTCTCATTTCAATCTTTGTAACAAAGAAGGAAAAAGGTACTAGTTTTTCTCCTTCACTTTAAAGAAAATGAACAAATGCACTAGCCCTAATTTTTAGAAGTTTAAGAAACACCCACAAACTTAATTAAGCTTTTAATTCAGTTATAAAGCATAGGAATGAATTACTATAGTCTCAACAGTGGCATTAAGAAAACAAGGTACCCATTTCACACTCTTAATGAGGCAATTACTAGTAATAGGAAAGTCTCAAAAGATTAAAATCTGGCTCAAGTTAAACTCCTTAAAAAAACAAACCCCATATAATCACTTAAAACAGCACACAACAGAGCAGAAGAAACTCTCTGGAAGAGTATTTGCAATATTCATAAATGTTTAGGCTATTTTGTTTTCTAATTAACAGCATTTGAACATATCTTCACTGAAAGTCTCACTACATTAAATCCATAAAAAACTGTCTATGTAGAAACAACTTTTTCTGCAACTCACTTTTTTCCAACTTTGATTTGTAACACGTATCTACCAAGAGAAACACTGCCTTGATTATATGGTTCTCAAACAATCATTTGTTTCATTATCTATGCTAGGAACAAAGAAATCATAAAATGCTATAAGTGTCACTAAATAACTTTAATGACTAAGTATATTTTAAACATCAATTATGTGCCCAATACTATGCTTTCTTAAATCCCCTAACAGTATTAATAACACATTAACTTACAGTAAAAATAAGCAATGATATTTTGATATCTGGCTACTATATTATCTAGTTTTTAATCATGACCCATTATCTAGTTTTTAATCATGGTTTTAAATGACCCATTCCTTATTTCTAGAAATTTAATACCACAACTCTTTGCAAAAGTCACCATGAGGCTGATTGTAAATGTTATTGCTGCCCATTTAGAAAAAGAGTCAAAAGGAAAGAAAAACACAGAGTAAAAAGGCAACTAAAGAGAAAGTGCTTATTTCTGAGTTTGAATCAAGCTAATTAGGACCTGCCAGAAGCTTTGCAAAGTCTAATATCACTGGTGGTGCTGATCATACAAATTAAAAATATTATCCCCTCGCGAATATACCTTTGTGAACCACAGAACAGTGACAGAATAGCAGCAATAGCTCTAGAATTCAAGTCCAGCAAATGTAACCAAAGTGATTCTGCATTTTCATGCTAATCACTACCAAACCAGCTCAGTCACTGTAGAAAAACTTAAATAATGCTGGAAAAGTAGCATATTATCTTACGTACTGCTACTTCGTTATTCAAGATAGCGGATATACTGCATCATATGTAGAGATGACTCCTACTGTTATACTCGTTAAAAATCATTAAATCACAAGAGCATTTTAAACTGCTTAGTAGGAGAATAATGTTCAGATTTCATCATATTGTGGCACCTCACCAAAAAGTGATGTGCTGCACAGGTTGTGGCGGAGGACGTGAACAAGAGTTCTTATAGTGAAGTGTGTATTTCTAAGCTGTGTGCCAAATAAATATTTTTCAACCTTCACAGTAAAAGAAAATATCCTATACCAAGATTCTCACAGATACAAGCCAGTCATTGGCCTAAGCTGTAGCCCACATGGTTGATACACATATGCTTCTGAGTTTGGTATCACATGGTTGTGTTGGCAGTTTTAATTTCAATAGTCCATTAATCTTTTACATACATTAAGCGTGTCCACCACTGCTGGCAGACTCTTGTGCACCTTTTGATTCTCTTTCTTTCTATCGTAGCATTTTTCCCCTAGTGTGTGAGGTTTCAACAATTCAAAATGTGATGCCTGCCAACAGAAGGAGAGAGAAATTTAATTAAAATTATAAAGTTGTCCTGTGGAGTTTTGAGACAGGGTCTCACTGTACACTTCAGGTTGTCTTTGATCATAATATTGTAGCCCGGGCCGGGCAATCTTCCTGCTTCAGCCTACCCTCCCAAGTGCTGGGATTACAGGTGTGCACCACCATACCAGAAACAAAACTGTGTTGTAATCATCCAACAACACTGCAATCGTCTATACCTGTGTTCTAAAGAAAATCAAGAAGTACAAATATACTAGAAATAAATATATCTTGATCTGCAAAACATTATTTATTTAACTAAGAATCTAGGCTTAATTCAACCAGACTTACTAACAATGGACTTCCTCTACTCCAGAGCTCCCTCAGTGATGAGCAGGAAGTTTCCTCCCCTGCCTGCTGTTTTTCTTCTACAAGAAACTGTCAGCTGAAGGCAAAGTTGAAGAAGTAAATATGGAGAAAGTTTACTGCTGAACAGATGACCACTAAGTAGGATAAACAATTTGATAAAAACTCAATGTACAAATTTCACTTTTAGGAATAAGTCCCAAAATTTCTTTATACAGCAATATTTAACCTAACCATAGAATAACCTTGTGCCCAAAAATCCTTAGTTTCATATTTTCACGTCAACCATTATGCACCTTACCACAGTTTGTTACAAGAGATGCACTCACTGCCAATGTATTGTCACTGAAGGTTAAAATAATTTTTAGCATTTTTTGAGCTTGTACTCTATGTCAAGCAATGTTCTCAGTGTTTCACTTGCATTATCTCATTTAATCCTTATAAATACTGAAGTATTTCTATAGCATAAATCTGGGAACATGACACTATGTTTCACTTATTAATAAACCTCTGCCTACTGATTTGAGACCCTCAATATAAGCTGAAACCAAAGTATTAAGTTTCTATTAGATGTCTTAGTATCACAGCTGTTCAGATTTCTTCTGCAGTTTTCATTTGGAATCTTCCATCCACAAGGTTTAATCATCCCACTCATGATAAGAATGAACAAAAGAGCCTCACACTGTCAAAAAGGTCTGAAGTAAACCAATTACAACACAGACTAAATTTTACTCAGCATACATATACTTTACTTTACTATATCTGTCCCTGCGCATAAGCGTAAACCCAAGATATGTATCACTCCTTAAAAATTAAGAAAGGACAAGGGAAGGAAAAGAGGAAAGTTGAAGCAGAGACAATAAGCGTCTCCAAAGTGGAATATACAAAGTGGTGAGATGTAGTGAATGAATTTGAGAAGAAGATACATCGAGTTTGGTCATACGATAATAAACTAATAAAAGCTTATTATTAAAAATAGCTAACAAATTTTATTAAGTAGTTTCTAAGCTTCATTCTCTGGGCTACATCCTTTACTATCTCACTTAATCTTTAAACAGCCAAGGGAGGTCAGTGCTACTGTACAAAAGTTCTCATTTTAAATATGTAAAAGAAGACAATGAATTTTAAATATATTAAGAATTTGTTCACCGATATAGAGTAACAATAGCGTCAAGAAAGGAATCCGGATAATCTATTTAGGATGGTTCCTTCTAGGTGAACATAAAGAAATATAGCACAGAGTTTATATGTTCTAGGGTAGGAGTACTAATCTGAAAACCATAGCATCTAGATAGCACACTTTCAAAGAGGATACAGCACTTTATAACCAGTAAAGATTAACATGTTATGGAGGTAATATTCTGAATTGCTGTGACTCTCTTCTAACCAAATCAAATAGAAACCTGACTAAACATTAGCTGAATCCAAATCCTCATTCTCAGTCAGATGTTGTTTGAAGATTACTGAGAATAGCCACCTTTCGTTTTGTAGTTCTTCCTATAAAAGTGTCCTCTTTCTTTCAGATTTTAGGCTAAATGAGTCATTTATGTTATCTTGATTTAATATGAGTTCATGGTAACGGGGAAGAAAGTTCTAAGCAAAATATGAAAATGGAAGAAACACATACACTGCTTTATGTATTGCTATCTCTTCTGATAAGTGAGTCTGGTCTTGCATATTAGTTCATTAAGGCTATTCAGATTATTTGGGTAATAAGATTTTATTTTACAATAAATATTGGTTTGGTATGACCATTACTTATGTTTTAAGAGTAACAAAAACTAAATATCAGCATAACTGAAATAAGCAATAAAGCGAAATTTTTTATTTTGCCCCTGCAGAAACTTTTCTAACCTATAGCTTCCATTTACCCTTTACTGTGGTGATGTCAAAAACACTTACTGTACAAGCAGAGATCTGTGTTTCCTTTGCCACAGACAATAAATCTTTAGTGTCTTCTCCTGATACGCATCATTCCACTTGCTCTCAGGGGGCACAATACATCTCTCTTGCCTTCCCCCTCACCTAACAAGGTCATTTGTGAGTGATGATACAATTTATTGGAAAAATATATCAGCATGTATAGTAACTAGTGTCTACTTTAAAGTATCTTACCCATAAATATTGCAAAAACTCTAAAAAATAAAACTTTGAGGCCCATTAAAATAGATTTCTACCTCTCTATTTATTATTGTTATAAAACTGTACTTTATCCCAAATGGACACATTTGAGAAATTAATTTTAGCTTCAAAACCACTGTCCTTTCACTGAATAATAATCTAAGAAGTAAAGATAAGAAATTTCCAGTTGATAACACTTACTTATCCTTGGCTTGCAAAACCAAAGCCTTTTCTCAATTGAGAAAACTAGTAGCAAAAAAGATAAGGCAAGAAATTTGTTTTTATCCTCATTAACTTTTCTTAACCAGGCTTCCATAAGTGTATTAAGATTTAATGCTAAAAAAGTCTGTTGTACATGATTAACTTCTCAGCTAAGCCTTATGAGAGCTATGTGACATCTTCGGGAGAATTAAGAAAACAGTTCCTTAAAGTATTTCTTTTGTTGTGTAGCTCAGATAAGATGATTCTGTTGAAAAATATTTTGCTTTAAAAAAAAAGACATTATGTAACTTGCTGAAAACCAATCAGCTACTAAATTAAAAAGCTATATTTGAATCTGGCCTTTTGACAATAAAGCTGGGATACGTCACATAATACACACAAAGTACTGTATGTGTTATTCCAAATTTCAGGCATGACTTACTTTGTTTTCTTAAAGTGTCAAATTAAGATACACAGAAATCCAAAAGCACATTTTAGATTAACTCTCCTAAGTAAAATAAACCATAACAGATGCCTATGAATAGAGTTTTAAGTAAAACAAAGATAATACAAGTCTAAAAAAGAGTTTCAATCTTCAATCTCGGAGACAAAAGAATTTCTAAACCCATTCAATAAACATACATTATGGTGACTTTAATTCATGATTTAAAAAATCATGTAAGAAATTTCTTTTCTTTCTATTTCAGTGACTGGGTGAATCTGTTCTTTTCTTTTTCACGATAAATGAAGTGGGGGAGTAAGATGGAAGAAGCATGAAGAGGAGGAGGAAAAAGAGAAAAAGGAGAGGAGAAAAGCGGAAAAGAAAAGAGGCCTCCCAAAACTCAGATCTTTGAATTAAAGCAGTTTTTAATATGGGTATTATAATAATCTGAGGCTATGATTTATTCCCTTTGGATTTCATCATTTCTCTGAAGCAGCACTATTACTACCCTGTTGCATTTTTAGCTCTTGAGATTTTTTAGTAGGATAAAAAGACTGCCTCCATTTCTCATGCTTTAAGCTCATAAAATACTGCTTCTTAATAAATGCCTGGTTATTATTTAAAAACTTAGAAGAAGAACCCTTCCTATATGAGCAACAAAACGAAAATGTATCAGTTTAGCTGAACGGTGGTAGGTTTGAGCATTACGAGAAGAAAGACAAAGGACACAGGCACCCACAGACAGCACGAGAGTGCAGGAGGGCACGTGGGCTCGGTGTGTTATCAAATGACGCTGACATGTCTGGGGTCACTAAGAACTGACTGGTAAATAAACAGTGACAGGGAGTAATTATTCTAATGCCATACGTGTACCTAAACAAGGATGGTGAGGATAAAGTGTCAAAGGCAGGTCATTAATGATGACAAGGGCTGGCTTCAGCTGCAACAGCTGTTACCAGCCCAGGTGGGTGACCAGACAGCCACGATCTTTATGGAAGTCTGCCTGGGAAAGAATAGGCTACTACAGTGAAGTTTAAAAAGTACAAATGATAAGCACTGTGTACAGAATAATGCACGCAAATTTTCAGTTTTCCCAAGAATTTGCTTCTTGTTGCATTGTAAGATACTAACTCCAGTGTAAATAAAAGCTTTTCTGACAGCTAAAATACGGAGACGTGACCTTGGGTGCTGTATCTGGTGCTTGGTTCCTTCCACTTTGGTGCTGCTGCTCCCTGCTCTCCTTCCCACCTCCATAAGGTGAGCAGCTTCCCTCTCCCACTCCCTGCTGTTACTCGGATGTTGTTGCTTTGCAGCCAGTGAACCACAGACTGAGCCCTTTGAAACCACTGCCTATCAAAACTCTTTTCCATTAAACTGTCAGTATCAGGCATTTTGTTGAGCAACAGAAAAGTTAATACAGCCTTGATGTCAAGAAACTCCTGAGTTGGAAGTGGGGTGGCTGAGGCAGGAGGACTGCCATGAGTTGGAGGCCAGCCTGAGCTATATAAGCAAGGTCAAGGCCAGTCTGCACTACACAGTGAGACTTTGTCTCAAAAACAAAAAAGAAAAGAAAGAAAAAAACTCCAGTGTTAGGTACTTGAGACCCTTCACCATAAAATCAGGCTTTTGTTTTTCTCCTGTGTAATATAGCGTGTTATGTGGCCATTAGGGTTGTTGTCAGCTTGCCCTAGTCTCATAACATCACTCTGATCCTAAAAGTATAATTTGAAAATTGTTTTGATCTGTGAAAATAACCTCCTAAAAGTAAAGTAATCACTAACTGGTTGTACTTGATAATTTGACATTTTGGTACTGATATAATTATTTCTGTGTTCCTAGACAGCATAAATAGTTGTTAACTTGCATACATGTTGAAAAAATAAAACCTTATGCATGTGTTAAAAAAAAAAAGCAAGAAACTCTTGTGTTTAAACCATCATTTTCCATCTGTTTAACTCTTAACCTCCCATGTACATAATGGAGAACCTTTTCATGAGCAATGAATGAAACACTGCTAGCATACAGAAGCTATGGAATAAATATAAATTCTCTTTTAAGCTGAGTTGTGACTTAAATGAGTTGGTCAAATTGATTAAAATTAGTTTCTATTAGTAAACATGTATCACTCTTACAAAGTTTTGCTAAAAATGCATCCATTTCCAAATACTATTGATAGTAAATTATCATCAAATATTTTTAAAATAAGATGCACAAGTTCTTATATTCAAAATTGTATGATAAAAAGGACAAAACAGCTATCATGCTAGTGCCATTCTATGTGAATATTCATGGTTCCAATTAAGTCTATTAAACCACTAGAAAACTTCTATTCTTAAAGAAATTCTCATTCAATATTCATTACTTTGATCAATTTCTATTCACATTCTTTCTAACTAAATACTCATGGTAAGACTGGTGGGTCTTTAGTCCTAGAAACAGTCATAGAAACATAGCCAAAAATTCATTTATCACATCTCTATTTATACTTTTTCCAGCCTATTAGTGAATTCAACAGTTACTATTTGTGTTGTTCCAAAATGAAAAATGTTAGCATTCATATTTTAAAAATTGTAATAGTTCTCTGTAATGTTATAGACCATACAGATCATATGTTGTATTTTCATTAATACTATTAATTTAAAGTTTCCTTATTTGCAAAAAAGCTGCAGGAAACAGGATAAAACTTTATAAATGATTAGAAAAACTCATTACTATAAACAGATTAAGCTTTCAATTTGATTAAATGAATAACTGTTTTATGTTTTAAATTAGAAAATTACCATTAATATCACTAAAACTATTGTTGTTATATAAAAGAAAGGATACAGGATGATATCTTGGAGATAGGGAAAGCTAGTATTATTTGCTATAATAATAATAATAATAATAATAATAATAATAATAATAATGTTAGCAGGCCATAGCAGGAACATCGTCCACGTGTTACTTCAAAATAATGGGCTCTAAGCCAGGTACGTGGCGAGAAACCTTCAGCCCGTCCATGTGGTCCACGAGGGACTGCAGGGTCCTCCACAGGATGCAGTGCCCCTGAAAGGGGGCCCCCTGTGCACAGGTCAGAGGTTTGTCTTTAAGGAAATGGCCAGAGGCATGTTTGCCTCAGTTTCCACTGACACACCTGAAAAGATAGTACAGCTTGAAAACCATTTCAGGGTTGTATTTAATGTTGGGCACACTATTTTCAGGTAGATCAACGTATAAATGTGACAAGTTGAATCAATTTCTCCATAAATCAAAATGAGGACTCATGCTCACAGAGAGAATAATCTGGGAAATGAAAAGTAAATTCAACACAAACGTAACAGAAGTCTAAAATGATGAGATATTATGAAAACTAGATTTTAAAGAGGAATTATAGACAACAAATTGTATAACCATGTTGACAATAACCTAAATTAAAACAGTTGCTTTTCTGTAGTGATTCTGAAAACTCTGTTATTTGGACACTAAAATTTGGAATTATGTGATATTTAGGCTTCAGATGAGATTTTTTAGTTTGATTTTCTAAATTAAGAACAATAATCAACTTACTAGTCTAATATAAATAACTTGTTGATTTATTTTTTACCATTAAATGTATTATATTTTTTAAGGAAAAGTACAGAAACTCTATAATTATTACTAAGCCTTGGTCTTTCCATAAAATCTGTAGGTGCCAAAAAATCCACACATAATTTTCTGGCCCCAACATTTCCAGCAATAATTTTGATTAAGATGCCTAGCATTTATGTTTCAGATATTTTATATTTAAATAGCCTGTAGGGAGTCCTATGTTATTTATATAGTTCACTAGTACATCTCAGTTGCATGGTGGCCTTTCCTATTTAAATTCACTGTTAGAAGTTTCTCAGTTCATTGCATTGTCATGCAAATTAAGACTAAAACACTGAAATATAAACTGGTATGCCTTTCTGCAGAACTGGTCAATACATTTTGAAAGAGAAAGTAGAATTTACATAGCAAATTACAGTTTTCAGTACCCTACTTAAGGTTCTAACAGAGTTAATACTACCTACCTATATGTAGGCGCCTGGCAACTTCTCTAACTTCATAAGCTTCAGTTTCCTTATGCTTGAAAAGTGGATAAAAATACTTTGCAAAAAGATGTCTGGAGAATTAGGGTAGCAAACATAATGTATATAGGGTGTTACAATGGGTTTTTTTCTGATTTTTAAATTTTGTTTCCTGATTCAAAAATAAAAACTAAATGTTTATGTGCTTTGGGGTCTTAGTTATACTTCCCAATAATATTGTGCCATTTCTGTCTACATTCTATACTTAATATTGTTATTCTGACATTTGAAATATTAAAAACCTAAATATTTGTGATTGAACATATTAATTCTGGATTTTCTATCTACAAGGAGTACTTAAAATATACTTTCTAAATTATCCAAGAGTAAGGTAAGTTTGCTATAAAAATTAAATTATGATCAAACCATTGCGCTTAGAGCCTCCTTAAAACCTCTAGCATCAGATGCTAGAGGTCAGAGGCTAGACAAGTGCTATTTATCATCCTGTTAGCGGTAAGGAAAATGATCACTTAATAAAAGGAGTGTACTTAGCTGATTTAAATCAAAGTGATTGATTTTCATTTAACATTTGTTCCCTACTGTTAGCCTAAGTTGGAAAATCAATTTCAGCATGACCCGATAGGAGAACAGTTCCATGTATGCATATATATTTAATGACAGAACACATTAATACTCTTTTGCTTATAACAGTATTAAAAGGAAAACTGTGATTAAATGATTTTGCAGTTGTTACATAAAGCAACAGAATGTAACATAACAAAATGACAAAGACGATAATCCAATATCACTACTAATATCTCCTTTTTTGAAGAAAATTATCCAGAATTTGAGAAGTCTTATAAAGACAACACTGTCACAAAATTTAAATGTACTGATTTTAAATCTGTATCTTCTTTATTGTCTTTCATATTCAGTTATTTAAAAAAATAGCAAAATAGTCCTATAAATCTGGAATCACAGTACTGTTACGGTCATTTGAACATGTTTTAGACTACTGTCAAGATACATGGGCCAGTTTTTCAGCCTTATAGTAACTTGTATAATGTTTATATATTTATTAATTATGAGCTCACAAAATACCTAGTTACTAAAAGCATAAACCAATTGCAGCATATTTGTAAATAATAAACCAGTTTTTTTTTTTACTATAATGAATATTTTCACTCAGTGCAAACTTGAAATGCTCCTCTCTGAAGGGTGATATGCAGGATCCACAGTCACTCTCTGAGCGTAACAGAAAAAACCTCTTAGAGCTGTCCTAGTTGGAATCTGATAAAAAAAATACTGCTATAACTTAACGGTATCTTTCTGGATCATTTATGTTTCAAGACACAAATGAGAAACCGAGGGGAAAGAGACTCGGAAATTAAAGGTGATCAATGCCAGGACAGGGATCACTAGTTTCCCGACTCCCAATCCAACGTCCTTTCCAGTATGCTATTGAAAGCTCTGGGAATCGCTTTAGTTCTACCTTGATCCTACAATCTACTCCCCAACTTCCAATCTCTGCTACAGGCTATAAAACATATTGCAGTTTTTACAACATATAAACAAACAAGAAAGATGCTTCTTGTGCCTCTGAATATCTTCTTCCACCTGGGGCAAGAATTCAAGTAAAAATAAAACTTGCAGTATAGAAGGGGTTAAATTACACAACTTCTAAAGCTGGTGTTAGTATGAATCTTCCTTATTCTATATACCCTATGAATTTCCTGCAGAATTTAATGCCACCTGTAAATATCAAATTTTATCTACAGATGTGTGAAAAATGACAAATACACAAAAAATTGCATATACAGTGGTACTTTAGTCCACTAACTTAACTTGGAACACATGGCCTTGTTTGCATTTGTGTGGGTAGGATGGCTGCAATAGAGTTTGCAAACAAAAACAAAATTTCATCAAGAACTTTTGTTTGTGAACCAAACTGTTTGCAAACAAAAGAATTCGTGAACCAAGGTATATATGTTATACACAGATTAACATGCATTGCACTCTGAATACATGCCAAAAGAAGTTAGCAATATAGATACACAATTGATAATTTAGGCATCAGAAGAGTTGGGCTGAAAACTGAAATTTTAAAAGCCCTTCATTACCTGTATGATCGTCCTAATCCAGACAGTTATTTATAAGAATAAAGTATTGTGCTATCAAATGACAGTACAGAATAATGCTGCACTCACTGGATGAGAAATTTTAAAAGCACCTGAACTTCAGTAACATAACCTTGAGGAATTCATTAAATATTTTTGTGTCATATAGTCTTCATCTGCAAAATCAGAACATGACACATAAAACTCTTACACTGTTGACAAAAATAACACAATGGCGCATACTTAAGGCCTAGCGAGTGCTCAGTGACTGTTCGCCGAATATGCGCTCTAAATCTTTCCAGGAAAACAAAGTCCTTCTCTTTTTTAAAATTTAAGTTTGCTCAGTAACTACAATGTGTTGCCACCTTCCATTAGATGCAAAACCACTGCTACCCCCACACCCCCCACACACATATTCATAATACACACCTGCATATAATAAGCGTTGAAAGTATTGAATTCTAGACCTCAGTGACTAATCTAAATACTTCTCAGAAACATGGAAGAACCTGACAGATGAAGAAAAACATCTAAATCTAAAAATCCCTGACTACTCTGCTGACTTGAATGATCTAAAAGGAGAGAGAGAGAGAGAGAGAGAGGCTGACTATTGGAATGAGTTTTCTTTTATCCAGAAATCCACCTGACCACTTAATTCTCCAGCTCTGCTCTAGCATAATTTTTATGTGAATCTTTTTATGACCATGACGAAAACCTGTATACAAAATAGAGACTTCTTTTCCCAAGCCATAGATGAAAAACACATTATTTATCTTCTGTCACAAACTTATTTGGGAATTTTTCAACAGCCTAGTTGTAATTTCCTTTGGATTGTATTATTACCTGTCTTAGTCATTTTCTCTGCTGGGCTAAAATATCTGACGCCCACAAGTTAAAGGAAGAGAGGTTTATTTGCACTCACACTTTGTGGAGGTTTCAGTTCACAGTTGACTGGCTCCAAGGCTGGGCAGCAGGACAGAAAAGAACAGATCACAGCATTGCGGGTGGGAAGCAGCAGGCATGAAGGGCAGATGAGCTCTTTATTCTGCCTTCCAGGCTATGCACAGTGACCCACCTCTTCCCACTGGGCTTCACTTCCCAACATCACACCCAGCTACTAACACATCAGTGGACTAATGCGGGGATGAGTATCACACACCCATGCTCCGGTTACTACTCGAAAACCCCACCTATATGTGCATGGGGCTACGGGGGCATCCAGATAAACAATACAAGCCAAACCAAACTACCTACCTCCAAATTTAACACATAGCTCTCCACAGCCTACACATTAAAATCCAAATTCTGACACCTACAGACTTTTGCAACACTAGATGCAAAAATGGACAAATAAAGCAACTCATGTCTCATACTTTTCCCATTAGTGTTTAATATCATAAAAGGAAAAAACACCAATCTCAAAGCCACATTTGTCATTTTTACCTTGGAAGAAAATTTAATAATAACTAAGTCACCGACAACATTTTCCTACCAAAATTTAGTTAACTCTCATAAGTAGTAAAATATTTGTGTAAAAATTTTAAAAATTCAGTGTGCTGTAAATTTTCATTACCTAGGAGATTTTTGTGCTTATAGAAAACATGAGATACAATCTTGAAAATGTACATCTGAAAGTTTGAGCCTTATCTGTTTTTATAAAGAGTTCTTCTTAAAAAATAAAAGACATTTTCTTGTAGTCAGAGTATTGTTAATATAATTATTAGGAATCATACATAGAAACACATCAGAACATGACTATAGGCTTTAAAGTGAGTGAAATAGCCATGGGAGAGGAGAAGAGATTTTAAGACAAAACTGCTTGATCTGATTACGTTCAAGTGCTAAAGGTTGCAATCATACGATATGCAATCTTACAAACATAAAATGTGTAGTACTACCTGTTCTTACTGCCTGAAACTTTTTCAGATAGACAGTATCTTTCCTGTTCTTCATCACTTTTCTTTCTTTTTTCTTATTCTACTTCTCGATTCTTTTTCTATTTCACCTTATAATTAGAGATTTCTTCTTCAGTGAAGTATTTTGTAACACTGATAAACAGGAAACTAATATTCTTCACATTTACTACTGTTGCCATAAATAGGAATTTTATTTGAATTTATTGTTGTCTATCACTCCAAACAGCCTTGCAGTAACTGTCAAAAGCTGAAGTTTTGAGTATTAACCCAGGGAAATATTTGAAAAATGCAAATGAAAACACATATTAAACACAAACACACATGCACATGTGCACACACACACACACACACACACACACACATTTTCTCTCCCTCCTAAAATTCTTATTTCATAAATGGATATCTGATGCCAAAGCATCAATGGTGTACTAAGGGTTTAATTTCAGTATTAATAAGATTTAAAACTCCTGGAAATTAATTATAATTAATGACAGAAGCCATCTCCTTTTCCCCACTGTAACACTTCCTCATATCTGTTCAATTCCCTGTTCCATACACCCTTTCATGCTCACTTGAGGCTGTGAAAAGCAAGGTCTTGAAACTTGGATCTTGTTATCTGCTGATTTTTGTATTTGAGATTAATGAAGTAAACATTCAGCAAATTTACAACCAACGCTTCAGGAAAGCTGCCCCGCTTTAAGCAGTTAATAAAAAAGACACTAATTGAGATAAAAGTGTAGGATTAGTTCATAAATTTGGATTCAGAAGACACTTGAAGCCATCATATCTTGCCTGCAAAGTAGGATCTAAAATAAATCCTCAGTTTTTTCATGCTCAGAAAAGTCAGCACTTCTGTAGACTAAATGAGTAAGACCCTCAGAATCAACATCAGACATATTCCAGCTGACACAGTAGATGTCAGCAAGAGATTACTTGACATTAAAATATATGATCATATGATTAAAACCCATAATCTGTCTGGGACATATACAGATCTCAAAAGAAAACTCACTGAAAACTTTTTGTGGATCAAATAAGGAAAGATCAAGTCAGCTGACTATGAACTGAAACTGCTACAAACTGTGACATAAACTTTTCCTCCCTTAAACAAAATGGAAGACCATATCTATTTTAGAAAATGCAACTTCTAGCAAAAAAATATGTATCCTGCTAAGAATAATTAATAAAAATTACAAATCTTCATCTAACCTAAAGGAAAATTTTTGTTACATTTCTAAAACTCATAAAATCCTTATCCTTAATTGATTTAATTATAATTTAAAAACTACTCACATTCCAAAGTGACAAATTTTAGTTCCATAAAAGTAAAATTTTATGTATTAGCATTCTCTGCTATACCTTAACAGGAAGTAATTCAAATTTTAGAATTGCTTTCTCTTAATTTCTTGGTAATTTAGCTGTGGAGAAGAGTCACAAAAGCTGAACAGTAAGTACTGATAACAGAAACTTTTAAATTCTGTACAGCCAAATGTGGTATCTCTTACAAATGACCAGTATCTTATGCATATATTCATCAATATTTCATCTTTTTTTGAATTATAATAAATTAAAAGGATATTCTTATACTAAATTCTGTTCCTTCAAGCAACATCTCATGCAAATATTAGTGTAATAATGTGATTCGTTGGCACAGGACACCATATATCCAGAATTGAAAGTTAAAATCTTGACCCTGTTCACTGAGTTTCTGGGGCCACAATGGTACCCTTAGATACACTAGGTAAAGGACAGAGCAGATGAGTAAAGGAAGAGTTATGTGTTTAAAAATCTGAAAGCCTGTGAGGAATACAGTTAAGTCCAGTTAAACACAGGTAATGTAATGACAACAGATCATCCAAGTGGAAACTTCATACAAGCTCTGCGACATGCAAGCGGAAATGGGAGGGGTACTCGATTGTCGGGGACTGACATGCCTAATGGGGATCGGGAAGTGGTGCGTGTCTCTCTGCTCTCCAGAGAAAAGTGGGATGGGAGAGAAACAGATCAAGAGTCAGGTAGACCTCAAAAATCGATTCCTGTTAGGAAGGGAGAGAAATGGAAGAGAGCTTATTCCCTATTTACAACTTCTTTCTGCATGTTAATAAATATTATACTTGAGGTTTTTACTGAAATATGACTTACTGACTTACTTTGCCAGGCAGGTATATGTTTCCATGTACAGAATTCTTGGGAAAGTGAGCCTTAAAGCTATGTGAGTATACTGCACTGGATTCATAATAAACTGTTATGAAATAATTAGTGTCAAAATGACTGTGCCACAAACCCATTATTTTAACTTTTATGATAAAAATCATATTAACTTTACTGAATGTACTCAAAGATAGGAAAAAAGTAAAAAATTGTTTGTGCTAACATTTCTTTTCCAAATTAGATAACTGATGCCTTTAACATGTTCTACATTAAATCTCTATGGTTAGTCAAAAAAAGGTGTTCAGTCTTCAACTAAAGTTTACTCGGTACCAAAGCTCACTCATGATGAAAAAATGTATTTCTAAATCAGTACGTGAACTTTTACGTATTTACACTAATAGAATGATTTTTCTCCAGCATACCAAAAGATTTAAATTTTAACGAAGACATATCTGTAATAAACTCAGAAACTGTTACGTGATGCTACTAAACAGCAAATAACATGGACAAGGTGAAAATGTCTACATATCTTAAGTTCTTTTTAAATATTCTTTAAAAACCTTTTTGGTAGTTTAAGTGATTAAATTCACATATGCTTCAGGGAAACAAAGAGATACTACTTTTGGCAGCTTATATACATAACCAAGACATTATTTTATTACAGCTAAGTGATGGTATCAAACAATAATGTATTTCACAAATCTGTTATTTTCCACTGAAACAGACATTAGCTGATGACACACACTGAAAAATGTGTTGTATCGTATTATATATTTGTGTTAAGTATAGTATATACACATATATATGTGCTCCTAAATCAGGCAGCAGGACTGTACTAAAAATATTCATGACATGGATTATTCTAGCAAAAATTTTATCTTTCAAGCATATATAAATGAAAGTGAATCACTTCTATTAATTTAAACAGAATATAACAGTATTTTAAGGCTGCAGTAAAATTTGGAGACAATAGAGAATAAAAATGAAAGATACCAGAGCCAATATACAGGGTAGAAAAGTCTAGTAATATTCTTTCCCAGTGTGGTCACACTATAATTGGCCTAACAGACTATACTATTTAGACCTCACAGAAATAAAAGGTAAATAATCAACTTGAAGTTTTAAATATTTATCTATTTTTATCAGCTCTTTCACTTTGGGATAAAAAAAATATGAAAGTATCACGGGCATTGTGTACAAGACTGACTCTGAGCAAAATAAATGCTTTCTCCGTCAAGCTTCTAAAATCTGTTACAAAGTTCAGCTACATGACATCAAATACTTAGATGAACTAAAGACTCAGTTTAGGAATGCAGCAATTAAAAAAAAAACTTTCGAAATAGTGCTATTTTGTACCCAAATTATTAATGAAAATATTTTAAAATATTTGTAATGCAGTCATTGGTAGTATAAACCGGTAGTGAAAATACTTGAAAAATCAAATCATTTGAGTAATCTTTCAATCTGCCTTGAAAGACCCACAAGTGGTTTGCACTCTGCAAATGCTACAGGGAACATACAGGCCGGTGACACAGAATCGCCACTATCAAGTCGTTTACTCAAAGTGAAGATGGAGTAGCTATGTGTGCTGGACCACGGCTGACCTGTGTGCATCTCGGAGTCCACAGTGAGGCCCAAGAAGCCTGGACTCATTGAAGAAGCTGCCAACGGTAAGAGCCAGGCAAACTGAATATTCAGAAGCGGGACTGACAGAGGATGGACATAAATCTAGAACTTTAGAGTTGGAAAACAGAGAAGGCGTGGAAATCATTCACCCTGGAAGTGATCAGGCTTCTCTGGTGCCTCTTCAGCTTGTGCTCAGATTTGCTTTGTTTTTGTTTTGCTGTCCATCTGTAAAATGTGGAGGTGTGTGATTGTGTTGCTGGAATAGACGCTTTTAAAGATGGATGCCGTCAGTCATTTCAAAGAATGAAGAGCCCGTCTGAATAATTAAAGTCCTCTAATGTAACACAGGAGCTTAACTGAAAACTCATTTTGTACTTAGGCAGCTGGTTTCACCACTCGCTGATGAAAACTTTGCCCCACACTGGCCTCCACCCCAGGCCTCCACCCCAGGCCTCATGCTCTGCATGGCTACCTTTCTTTCAGTCAGCGGCTCTCCTTCCTGTCCCAGTGGTCATGCCACTATGCTACTTCACCCAGGGAGGGAACCTAAATTCTATGAATGACAGTCAGGTACAGTACCACAGAATTTTTATGAACTTTCCACACCCTGCAGCGCTCACTTGCCAGACTAGTTACATAATCAATGCTCTTGTCAAATACATGTGTTCCAGACGTTGAGTTTTTGCAACATTCTCAGTGCAAATTTAACAAATTTCCGCATGGCTTAATGTAGGGAGCAGGATGGGGAGTTTCCAACAGAGGAAAAAAAATGTTTCTTTACTTGGGGCTTATATCCAATGAAAGATAGGAAGCCTTATAAAAAGAGAAAGCAAACGCAATTTTCAAGCTGTTTTGCTAAA